>JABCKB010000091.1:0-77359 GCA_013184455.1 Fusarium continuum | reverse complement strand
GGTGGTTAATTATATTAGATTAGTGGACCAGGGAAAATTTTATTGTATAAGCCAATCAAAAATTCATATGGTTAACGTCTGCACATCTTTTGTAGCTTAAGAACAGAACAATGCCCTTCATTTCATATAGAGCACCTTACACCGGACAAAAGCTTTCTCTTAGTTCGTCCCAACTTCTGTCTGAGGAATGAGAATATGCTTTGGCCTTTGAAATAATTACAGTGTTTATCAGATAAAAAAGAAAGAGCAGGTATAATTAGTCATTTAGTCTGCTACTCATCCTTGGGGAGCTCAACCAGGCGATCGACAGATACAATCTATTTCTTATTAGGTCTCTGTCCACAATGCGATATATGAAAGTGAGGAGTTATCTGTATCCACGGGGGGGGGGGGGGACACATACACGCCAACAGGGACGTGTCTCAAACTGATGGACGCTTCTACATAGACGTAGATCCTGAAGATAATATATACCACGGAACCTATCCATGCAATGATTATCCTGGGCTAGCTTCCACGACCCAACTGGATGATCCTTTTACAACTTCACACAGTCCCCCTTCCAACATACTAACGATTAAGGAAGCAGGTAGGAACCATGCGACATATAGGCAATTGATCCCCCAAAGAAGCTCCCCTACGTAGCTCGGGAATGCTGAAATCCAAGCTCAAAGATGCACTCCTCCGTGGGCCAGCGATAGGTTTATAGCGAAATCCACCCTAGCCGCCATCATTGAAGCTCGTAAATCGAATCTGAGCTTCCAAGCTTGAAAGAATTAGTCGTCAACCATATAGAGCGAAACATTAGGTGCGAATAGGGTTACCGCACCCCATCCTAGTTTCGAAAGCATACCATCATGCCAGGCGGTTTTAGTGGGTATGTCAAGGTGTATGTACATGCGAATAGTGTCAAGAAGCAACTCTGAAGAACATCTATAGTTCTGCGAATATTCGGGGTATAAACCCACACGGGAGAAACGAGTTTTTGAAAGTCACCATTGTCGTTGTATTTAAACAAGACAGTTCAGGGGGCTTTTTGCGACGACGATATGTTCGAAGCAGCTGGAGAAGTCATTGGTGATTGACCTCGACATTTGCGACTTGGAGTTTTGACATAAAAATCAGACAGAAGGATAGTCTAGTAGCATAGGAGAAAGTCTCGTAGGTTGTCCATTTGAAGCTATGCCCTGCTGGCGAACCAGCATCAAATCAGGCTACCAATGAAGAGTTGCGAATAGCGCTGTGTAGCAAGCTGAGCTGGCTGCTAAGGCGTTTATGTTGAAACAGACCTACGATAGTATAAATTTGTTAGCATATTTATAGGACAGCTGGGCTTTGGTGTCGCATACGAAATGTCTTGAATTGCGCCTCTACCAGGAGTCGTGAGGTTGAAGGAATACTTAGCCAGTGGCTAATTATATATCAGTGATCAACTCGTGGGAAACCCAATAAGATCTCCTTCAACATTTATTCCATCATATTCCACCCCATTAGAATCTCCACGCTCATTTCAAGGTACATCACGTAAACTATTGCTTAGTCTAGCATTATTTGACTTCAAATCTGCCACGCCAAAACTGTATAGCGTTCTTTACTAGACCTCGAAGTCTTTGTTTTTACAGCGTTGAGAATTGCTGTTTACAGTGTTCGATACTCTCAAAACTACTTAGTATGAGAGAAAAGTTTATCATTCAAAGATGGAAGGAACCGCAAGCATTGGAGTCTATGAGACGCCAGAGAGAATGAACACCAATATAACCCGACCCAGTTATAGACAAAACGTGAGCAAACCATATCAAGTAGAACCACACGAGAGCTTCCAATGTCACGTCACGTTAAGTTAATATGAAAGATTTGTAAAGTATGCTTGAGTACCTGTGTTTATTGGGAAAGGACCTTGTTTGTACAAATAGCTTGGAGTCCGAGTAAGAATCCTCACTAACAACTCCGGTTTCTGTTCAGATGTTACTACTATCGTTTGAAGAAAGAAGAAGAAGAAAAAAGAAAGAAAGAAAACCTCAGCTTGTTATTATGTACAATGATGATGTATTATACGTTCTAAGCTATGTAGAGGCCCTATGTAACCGAATAAAACTATTCTATAATACAGTGAATAAATTCTAAGATGTGGATGCTAGCGATGCTGGAGTTAAAAAGAATAGGCGGCGTTTATATCTTCGATAGATTTGTTTTGTCTTGTACAGACAGTCCCTGCACCATCCTACCATAGATGCTTTTTGGCCTTACCAGACTGACACATCTGGTTGAGTTACCCGTTGATTGCCCCCCTGACAATGTATAACCCGTTCGTCATGCTCCATGTTGTTTTGAATATAAGCCTGTCAACTACAAGGTCCATCCGTGGACAATGTGCTGCAATCAGACAAAGTACTCGATAGAGTAGTGAATGATTGAAATTTGGCAAGTCGACATGAGTCTGTCTCATTAGTAATCGAGCCAAAGCTTTGGGGTCTGGGATCTCACGACTGTTCGTCCTCCAAGCTATTAGGGCTGAATCTGTCTTGAAACATGGACTAAGGAGTCGTCTTCGTATGCGAGTGTTCGGGTGTCAATCCGGAATGCTTTGTGCCAACATATGCGGTATAGGGCATGTACTTATAGCTCACGGCTCTAGGGCGACTCTCTGAAAGCCACACAGGAACTTGGAGCTGTAAGGACATGTTGCAGCTTGACAGGATTTAAAGCTTGACGCAACTGTGTCCTTTGCAGTTGTTGATGCTTTCTCTCAAATCCTCCTCGAAACGCACAGCATGCTAGATAGTAGAGCTTGAGGCTTCGCTTGAGCAATGCTGTTGTTTAATGTGGGAGCAACTTGACGGAGGACCTGGAGAACTAACTAAGAAATACTTGATAACTTTCAGGAGAAGAGTATCGCGGGGCATGACTGTTAGAACTCATAAGTGGACACCAAAAGCAGAGATAAGCCAGGGATAATTGTCTTGGTTCTGGTCCTTTCTTAACTTCATGGTGACTTGTTGGCAGTATGACATTCTGAACGTGGAGCCCCGTATTCTTCGTGACTGTTGGAGCCGACTTCGGAGAAGTGGACAGTGCCTGGGATTAAAGACCTGACAGCGAATGATATTCGGAGTCTTGGTGACTGGTTGACGCAGAGACGGCCGAGTTAGAAGTCTCACGTTGCTGTACAAGTTGTGAATGTACAGGGTGGAATAACAGAAACGTGGCCGCCCAAAGCCCAATATGTACGATAATAATACTGAAACCTACATGTCTTTCGAGATGCAAGCTATAAGTTGTGTACATCGAGAGCCCATGAACGTGGGCTCCAGTCCCCTGGCAGGGTCTCAAAGACCTTGACCAGGTTTGTGTAGGGGTTATTTGCATAGAGTATATATGCTGAGGTGCCGGCGTATGTATTATAAGGGAAAATGGTAAAAGAGTGAAAGAATGAAAGAATGGAAGAATGAAGCTGCGCTGATGTTCTATGTCTATGATGAAGAGAAGAAGAAAGGAACTGAAGGACGAAGATGTCCTCTTATATACACGAATTTGGAGCACAGACAGGGTTCATGACCTAAAAAGTTTGTGGAATGAATGACACGTCGAGGTCCAAGTGCGGTGATGCTATTCCACAGTGATGCCTTATTGCATTTGACATCCGAAGCTGCTGCAGGGCTGCGGATTGTCATTCATCAAGCGGGCAGCTTAAGGTTGGTTTCTCTTAAGTACACAATAAGTCACAAGGCGCACCGGGAAACACTCTTAAATTGTTTCTATCATAGACGAAACGAATTAATCACAAAGTACTCCGTATTGTAATGGCGATAGCCAGTGCCATGTAGAACAGAAGGAGTGCCAAGAACTTGGTAACCATTTTCCCTTTCTAACTGAGACTGGCTTACAAGATCGGCCAGCATTAGTGTCATCTAACGCTCATAGAACTGAACAAGACCCTGCAGGAAAATGTTGACTAAAAAGGTTTTGGTGCGCATGAACCTGAAGCAAGATTGTTGCAACTACAACTCAAAACGCAGGGCTCGAAAGCTTTACGCCAGTCCCTGTTACGTGCTTTTCACTCACACGTTCATATTTGTGAAGTGCCTGCTTTCTCTGCCTGATTGAGGCAATACTCTGCACGTGAGTATAAGGTTGAACCCAAAAGACCAACTCGTTTGTTGAGGTACCTAATGGTTGAACCAGAGAAGAAGGATTAAAAGACATCAAAAGTAAGAACTGTTCGACTCTCAGCCGCAGTGACGGTCCGAGTAGCTGGAAGCTTTGTTGTGGACGTCTCCCCGACTGACTCAGCTTCCTGTTGCCTGAGGTAATACTCTGATAAGATATGCAAGTAGCAAAATATGGTAATAAGAAGAAGGGATGCTGTGAAAAGTGACAGTTTTTAATTGCAAGTCAATCGTTGTCGATATGCCCAAAGATCACGAGGACGCAGCACTTATATCAATGTCGTTAGGTGACAGCACCTCGTTGTCCTCTTGAACAACCAAATATGCAGACCTGGATGAACACTGAAAGTGAGAAGATATTGAGAAGCTAGTCACCCGAGCAGTCGGAATCTCACTTCTCTTAACACAGAGCATTACCATTACCAGCCTCCTCACTGCAGTCTCGAGCTTCACAAGTTCGAACCACAACAAAACCCCCACCATACGCCATCCGACGCAATGAGTCGAACACGAAGTGAACAGAAAGCAAAAAAAAAAGGAGGCGTTGGGTACAGAGCAACCAAGTGCCGGAGGCACCGAATGAGCTCTGGGGGTTACCACCAAATACGGGGAAAGAATGCGATTGGGGTAATCCCACCGTTGCCTGGTGCCAGAAGTGCGATAAATCTAAATTCTCGTCGATTCAAATTTAACCACATGGTCATATGAGTTAGCAACTGGAGAAATGACTTGACAGCTGGCACAGCTTTGGCGGTTGACGGCTGTCCATCACTGGCGGGGATGTAGAGGTCCACAATGAATGAAAACCTACTGCCCGAGATACTAGTAGAGATTCAGACGTTAACTGAAGCGGTGAAACCTCTATAGTGTTTCAGAAAGGTTTGGTTGTCGAGGATTCGTCGAGTTTCATGTCCTTGTGCTAGATTCATGGGAGCCATCTAGGGTTGACTGCATGTCAGCAGAAAGAATACTTACATAGTAACACAACCTCAATAGACAAGTTTAGAGAGTTTTATATATAACACCATAAGACAAGGATTATCACCAGAAACATAAACTTGTATAATAACATGGTGATTGGTTGCTTTGACGCATAGGTGGATGATGAACGAATGTTGCGAAACAAGATAATCCAAGAGACAATAGAGAGTGCGCTGGAATGAAAGAGCATTCAACAACTTGTACAATGCTTAATAAAATTCACTAGAACAAGACAATATCTCTAATGGCACTGTCCGGTCCCTGTTCGGTCAATTTGCTGTTCCAATAATCCCCTTTCATCCCCTCACCCGATCCAACATACCCTAAACAAAGACTCAGGCAAGTTTTTACAATGCACCTTTGTTGGAACTCATGTATTCATATTATCGTTCAATACGTTTGTAAGAACAACAAGCTATCTCTAGAAACCAGTTGTGACCCTCACAATGGCGAAGTTTGTTTGCCATTGTCAGTTTGGTCTCACATTGGAAAAACATTAGTTAATAAATCGATAAAAATCCATCAAAACACTCAAGAGATCAAACATTCGCGTTTATTACAATCTCACCTGCACTTATTCGTAGTACAGC
The DNA here is from genome assembly GCA_013184455.1 of Fusarium continuum. Classification (NCBI taxonomy): domain Eukaryota; kingdom Fungi; phylum Ascomycota; class Sordariomycetes; order Hypocreales; family Nectriaceae; genus Fusarium; species Fusarium continuum. The sequence continues at coordinate 71,622 of JABCKB010000091.1, read as the reverse complement.
TCATACTCACGATTCAACTCCATACAACATCACCCGTACTCTCACACATACGCCATTCAGGATGCTATCCCTCAATTGCACACCCTCAGAGTCTCCCCCTCCCGGCACACCCGCCCCCTTGATATGGAAATGCAGCAGCTGCTCAATAACATACAAGCTCTCCGTCACCCGCCGCTGTCTCAGCTGCACCAGGACCAAGATCATAGGCACATCTCGCTCACCAGCCGCCAAGCGCCGTCGTCGACTTCGAAACCTCCGTCATATCCCAGTCGCCGAAGAACACGACTATGACTTCTGGACCGCCCATAACGACTGGCGACGCTTCCGCTCCGTCTACGAGGCCAACCCTGAGGCATGGAAACGTCGCGCCATGCGTGATCTCGCCGGTTCTAAAGGTCGAGAGCGCCGGGCAAAGAAGCTCGAGATTGAGGCAAAGACACGATCCGAGATAACCAAGGGTCGTCTAGAGCGCATGCTGAGCAACACACATTCCTGCGAATCCGACTGTGACTATCCTAGTCAGTGTCACACGGAGCGATACGAAGCATATCTGAGAGATCCCAGCAAGGTTGTTGGCGCTATCAGAGCGCCAGCGATCGTAACTGACGACGACGACGACGACGATGAAGAACAAAAAGGGAAGCATCCGCTGTGCAGTCTTTTGCCAGAGTTCGATCAGCAGATGACTTGCCCCGAAGAGATTAACAATGAAGACGAAATCCTTGTGGCATATGAAGCTCAGGAACAAGATGAATGGTTTGCCACATCACAACACCATTCTGACGACAGTAGCAACGAAGACATTGAGAGAACCGTGGTCCAGACTCAGAGTGGTCGGCGTCGGCGGCCGTGACAAGGCAGTGATAAGCTTTGAGAATGGACAGGGATCATTTGGGTTGAGGTCAGATCAAGAGTATTCAGTATGGAACTGAGATTTTGGCAGGCGGCCGTCGGAACTAAATATACATCATCTGCAAAGAACATAGATGCTTCATTAATGATCGACGTTACCTGCTTTAATAACCGTGTTATGGCACCATACACCGAGTTTAGCATTTCAACCTCGGTGACTTAACCAGGAGCTCGTATTTCCGTGTCTACCTAATCCAGTCCATCAGCACAGCGGTTCCGTGTCGCATCTCATACCAGACACCAAGGTGAAAACACAGTTTTTGTGCACCGCTCGCGCAGCTAAAATAGCACAGGGCATTTCGTCATAAAACGAACCCTCTCGTTTTTGGTGCCGGCTTCTAAAGCCGACGTGAGAGCTCGTTGTGTGCTTCTTCGAAAGCGCAGGCGCCTTCAGCTACCCAAGCTGTGGTCGTGCGGACGTACGCTCCTCTCGCGACGCCCCCATCGAATTCGAATTCAAGCATTTCTGCATTACCGTCCCATATACCAGTATACCACAAGATCCCAGGAAGCAAAAATAAAAAAACAAACCCCCGAATGAGAATTGTTCTTAACCCTCGAGCGCCTTGGCCTTCTTCTTCTGCTCAACCTTGAGTAGCAGAGCGCGGTTGATGTGTGGCAACACACCACCGTAGGCGATCGTCGCACGGATCAGAGTGTCGAGCTCTTCGTCACCACGGATGGCAAGCTGAAGATGGCGAGGGGTGATACGCTTGACCTTGAGATCCTTCGCAGCGTTCTGTTGCGGAAACCGTCAGCTTCGACATCAGGCACCAACAGTGACTCATCGGAAAGAAACTTACACCTGCCAGCTCCAGGACTTCAGCAGTCAGATACTCGAGAACGGCCGTGACGTATACGGCGGCCTTGGCCCCTACCCGCATCTTTTGTTGAGTGTTCTGCTTGAGGAAACGCTTGACACGACCACATGGAAACTGGAAGATACCATGTTAGTAAGGGCTTGGATGAAACCGACAGTCCTTGATGAAATCTGCTTCCCCAGCCGTCTTTGTTTGCGCATTCCGTGTTGTCCCGCACCAGCCTAGCATGCATGCATCCAAGCAATGTCGGTATCCGTCCAAGACTAGTGGCAGCCTGTTGCAAACCGGTCGCATGGACCAAATCGCGCGACCAGGTTCAAACACAGCATGTGCTGTCAATTTGAAAAGGGTCTCTTGTCGTGCGGAGATAGTCGACGCGTCGGGAGCGGATCGTGGAACTTGAACGTGGGATGCGAGACAAGGAATGCGCGCAAAGCGGTCGACAAAGCAAGCTCATCTTCCTCAGCCATCTCTCGAGTCGAAACTCACCTGAAGACCGGCGCGTGCAGAGTGACTCTGCTGCTTCTTAGGGCCCTCAGCAGCGCTCGTCTTGCCTCCGGAACTCTTTCCGCCAGAAGACTTTCCCTTTCCACCAGGCATTGTCGATACAGTCGCGTGAAAAAAGTCGTAAAATAAAAGTATAAAAAATTTGGCGATGGAGTAATACGGATTCGAACGCGGTAGCCGATCGGTTGAATCGTCGATTGATGTTGTTGATGGTGAAAAACGCGGGATCGAGAGATCGTAGTGGCAGAAATTTAGCGGGTGCGGTGCTGATGTTGTTGTTCAGGCAGACTCTGGCGAGGGCCATCGACCGCAAGACTGGCTGGTACTGAGGTACATGCCTCAGGTAACTTTCGGGCAAGCTCGACTGCTCGTTGCTCTTGCTAGCCTGAGGCCCAGAGCGCTTGGCATTGGCTACACGACCCGAAGTAAACCCGACCAGGAAGCTGGGCCACCAAAGGCTGCGAGAGAGAGAGAGGCTAAGAATATCGCGACCACTAAAACATGGGTTTTCGTGCGGTAGAGCCCTCAAAAAAGAGACGTAGGAGACAGAGAGAAGGACGGTTACTCGAGGAAGACTTCTTCCGAGTTTCCAGAGTGTGTGGTGGAGGAGCTGTGTCAATACTTACCTGAGCTCATTTCAACTCAGTTTGCTGTTATGCCTGCAACGAACGGGTTGCCGCATATTGACGTCTGTGTCTTACCTGGAGCGTGTTGATTGCCACTATGCTCATATAGCATGTACTAGCATGCTCACCGGTACAGAAGCGGCAACTTGCTGCTTTCTGGCGGATCAGAGCATCCTGTTAGATGCTTGACAAGATGTCGTTGCGTATTGAACAGTTGAAACCACGGCTCGGCTTGGAGACGATCATGTCCCGCTGTGGCTAATGTGTGGCTGTCGTTAGCCGAGCATTTGCCTGTCATCGGACAACCAACCAACCACTCAACGCAATGCCACTTCCAATCAACAGCATTACTTACTACATATCGCCAGGCAAACGAATTTCTGCCACAGTTTTAATGATGAAATCCCATGCTATCGTCTAATATTAAGAACCTGGGAAACTGCAAAGAAACCAGATTAAGCAACGCAACCTTGGTGATGATCTGTAACAAGCTGTCACAGACATGGATACCTTCACACTTGCGGATCGTCCTCGCTGCTTGTCCTCGCTGCAACGCGCTGATGATATTTGCCCGCTGAACTCGGCTGAAGGGTGATCCTTCTGTTTATTGCTTTTCTTCTGCCTTTTTCAGTTGTATCAATGCAGCCTATGAGTGGATTGCAATAACAATTTACCAAGCAGTCACAGAAGAGCCCTGACTGAGAAAAAGCACCATACTTTCTTTCTGGGTGCAATGTGCTGCTTAGTCCGCTTCCGGAACCTGAGCACCCTGCATTTGTGTTTCGACGCAAGTTTCGACCTTGATGATGGACGCATTGAAGTTCAGACTAAGGTTCTCATAGTGTTTGCCGTTTTGGCAGGAATCCGAGAGGCAAGACCGCATAGGGTGGCCCATGACTTTCTATCAGAAGTTGCATCTCGTTTTATGGATGGTGATATCAAGGTATCCCTGCCAGGCCTCCCAGAATCACCAATTCCTTTCTTAACTCTTATCGTCTCTAACCTGAAAGATTGCCATGACTCGGACTTAACAGCATTTGCTGGGTTCACGACGGTCATGAGCGGAATCTAAGCCCTCTGGGCTAGACATTGTACAGCGATGAGACAAAACTCCAGGTTCAAGTTTAACTATCACCGCAATCCTTGACTAATGCAGGGAAATGTTCGCACAACTGCTACACACCTGGCTATCTTTACCAGTTGCCGCCAATCTTCAGGCACTCTCGCTCTATTACGAGAATTGGTGGGGATGCTTTTTGAACCTGGTCTTTCGTCTTCTTTGGTGGAGGGAAGGCAATGCCTAAATTCGTGCTTTGGGGTGTTTTATTTTCAGCCATGGACAGGAGGTGGACTGGGTAACTTCCTTGGGCCTTGAGGAGTTGTACCTCGAAGGACGTGCCATGTTGGCTGAATCCCTTGTCTATTCGGTTGCCCAAGAGGGTTTCTGGACTCACCTGGTTAAAGGAGACCTTTAAGAAAAGTGAAGTCAAACTATTTACGACGCGACACTATCTTTGCCCGCATTCGCACCCATGCCGACCTTGGGAAAGTTTGGGCTATCTGACAGGCCAAGCTTGTTAGGCGAAAGGGACATGTTCATAAAGACGAAACTGAGCAATTCCAACTTCTGCGACCCCAAACCACCTCGCAAAGATGAAGAAGGTCACCACAGGCGCCTATGAGATTCTGCACTCAATCACCATCAATCGCTCGATAATCAATTCTGGGATAGGGCGTTTCGATGTCCAATTCACACCACGCCGTCCAAGATGTCTCTTCTGCAGCGTTCCTGATATTCCTGACGATTGATTTGAAGCAGATATGATGTAGTGAAGCTGATGTGCTGCAACTTGATTCAGGCATTGAAGTCTTAGAAACGTTGAAGCACTACTTCAAACGAGTTAGACTTTTTGGGAAGTAAAAGAACGATCTTAGGGACTATGTATTCTCTAAATAACGCCAGTGTCCGTCTAGTCATAGCGATTATTAGTTGTTGGCAGGTTTCGGGGAATAAAGCTCCAGTGGCATCATGATAAGGTATCGAGACAAAGAGTCCAGGCGACTTGTACATCGCCGGCTTTTCAACCAGACTGGGATGCTTGAGAAGAAAGTTGGTCAAAGCAATACCAGACAAAAATTGGACATTTAATAAAGCAAAAAGAGTATCGATGAGTTGTCAAAGGATCTGGTGAGCAGCCTGCGAGTGGAGATGTGGTGACTCACGCCTTTTCACTTACGCTTTGCAGTTCAAGGTGACCTATGAATAAAACTACAGCTATAATGGGAAAAGAGGTTTGTACTTACTTAAAGAGGCTCTACCGGATCTTGAGAGTAGATTCTCATGAGTGCTAGCTTATAGGGTGTGCGCATAGTTTCTGGGCTGACGATGGATTGTAGATATGATAACAGATGTAGCTTCAAGATAAAACCCTCGGTGGCAGCTTCAGAGGTCAAAGGATATTTGCGTTTTAATTGTTGTGCGTGTCTTTGAATGGGAACAATTGTTTTTGGGGTTAGTTAATGGTGAACCGAATTGTCGGGTGATCAAAGAGCCACCTCAATGGGTGAGAGCAAGAGGCAATATTGCAGAATTTGTGAGATCTCGTAAATATCCTAGCTGAGAAGAATCTAACCAAACGGTCTGTTTCTTAAAGCTTTAAATCTTTAGCTCGGATACATTCTCACAAGTCTGCTTGTCACTCTCACGAACGGCGATAACCAAGGAGACCAACCTACTTATCTCGACCTAACTACATCGAAGGCATATCGTGTCAAGTCCAAAAACGCACACATTGCTACTTGAAATTCATGATATCCATGTTTTAGATCGGACTTACGTCCATTCTAGGTTAGATTTTAAGATTATGTATTGAATTGATACATGCGGCTGATGTAGGTTTCGTCGATTAGAGCCATCATTCACGCTCAGTAATGATCACGCGCACAACTTAAAGTATTTACCCTCGAATGGAGCACTAAGCTATTGCCACGCTTCCAAAGCTGACAATTATCAGGGCCATGATACTACGATAGTCAAATTCTTGGACCTTTGAGTGGCTCTGATTCTCAGGACGTGTTATGAAATAGGCTTCATAACATGAAGAAGCTCCGAGTTTGACCAGGAAACATACCGAAATGTCATTTCAAGGAGGGTTTTTGACCGAGCCCTGCAAGTTGTAAAGTGGTTTCCCAAAGAAAGCAAAAAAAAAAAAAAGATAAACAATGCCGGCGAAAAGGCAAGTCGCTCTGGTTGGTCAACCAACTCTAGTTGAATGCCTGGCTGTTTCCAACTCTGATTCACCAAGAGCGAAGAAAGACACCATTCGGAAGCGAGTGCTTGTGCAAGAAACTCATGGACGTCGCTGGGGCGTTCCCAACCCTGAAGTGAAGTGAGCTGCTGACACTTGTCTTGTCTCGCAACCTAGAACCCAAAAGCAGGCTTCCATTGTGTGAGGTGGTGGCTTCTGGCCCTCGTGGTTGGACCGGTGTCAGCTGGCCCCGGACAGGCAACGTCGCTTGACGAGACCCGGGAATAGCACCGCCGTACACCGAGAGGAGGCGAGAGGTATTTGCGGACAGTCGAGACGCGCTGCAGCTGCGGGCAAGAGGCGGAAGGCCTGCATACCGGATGCCGATGGGCTAGTATTTTGGGAACGATTCCCACCGTAGATCTAGCGCTAGATCCCGTCTCGAGTTGGTTGGTGCCTGACCTTGAGTCATCAAAGTCATCTCTTGATTGCGATGCTTACAGTACGCCTGCTGCTCTGAGGCGGTGCACTGGTGGCGATATCGTGGAAGCAAGCCGTGAGGTTCAAGAATAGGGAAACGGGGCGTCGCTGCGGCTGGCGCCGATCCCCCGCCAGGTACGAATGCCGAAGTAACTGGTTTGCGGCTGTAAACAAGACATGAATACGGTACCTGTTGCAGGTTTCTGACATTTGAGACATAAAGACACCGTATCTGGGCCAACTTGCAACCTGTGGGTGTAGTCAAGAGCGTCTCATGACCGTGTTTACTGATGTGCATCAAATTTTAATAAGACACGTGCTCTTATAGGTGGTGGGCAAAAAAACAAAACAAAAAAAGTTGGACAGCCAGATTCAACCTCAGACAAAGCAGACCTGAGGGTAGTTCGCTCGATAAAACAGTTGCGCATCCGTAATGCTAAAAGGATCTATGAACATGCATATAGGTACTGTAGATCGATGAACAAAGATATGTATCCGCGGACAAGAGACCGGGGATGAGATCCGTATGCCGGAGCTTCTAGAGCTTTTCACCAGTTCGCTCATCTTAAATGCTCAGGGGGGTTCAGTCTAGTGGAGAGCATGGCCGCGTGATCTATGAGCCGCCATCTCCGGGGATATGGCAACCGAGCGACTGAGAGATGAGGCTAAGCTGGGATTCTTTGGGCTTCTCAGGGATTCAGAAGACCCTCTGGTTCTAGGGGACACCCGCGAGGCGAATGGGATGCGCTAATGGGCTTCTCGAATTCGACAGTTGAGATGGGCAAGGCGAACTTGCGAGGGTGAAGCGCAAAAGAGAAAGGAGACGAGGGGCCAGTAATGGGAGTGACATCTTTCATCAGCCAGTCAAGGCCTTTGAGTAAGGTGAATCTGCGACACAGGACACGATTTTATTAGAGTGACATTTACTTCAGTCTGATACAGATAATATGCAGCGAGCAACACGGCACAGAGAGGAGAGGCAGCTGCACCACCAGCTCTGCCGTGAACGCGAACGTGAACAACAACCCCTCATCCCCTCCAGCTAATCAACAGCCAATTTCCAGGGACCCGGGTCCCCTCGTCTTCATCCCGGGGCTTACTTCACGGCCGACACGAACGGCGACCCAAAGACTGGGGAGCCCCCTGAGATCAGGCAGTCCCCCTGATATCGGCCCAGGTGGGCGGGTTAGGATGACCCTGGCTTCGTCATGGCACGGCGAACAAAGAGGGGCAGTTCTGTACTGTACAGTGAAAAAGGGGTTCATCAAGAGCATCACCTCTTTCACTACGCTGAGTGGTTTTTGACCTGGGTCAATGACGTGAATATCAAAAAGAAAAGCTTGGAGAATGGCATCTCCTAGGCGATGACAGCGCTGGTGGATACCTTACCTGCGCATTTCTAAAGCTTGTGCTAATGAGGAAAGTCTCACACTTGTACTCTGCACTCCACCACATAATTGGCTTCCCGTCTGGCGGGCCGCTGGCATGTACCGCCGCAGACGAAATCTTTTGTTGCAGAAGAAAAAAAAAGTCAAAAGTCAAAAGTCAGTTTTGGTTTGGTCTGCCTGCAGTAAAGGCACGTCAGGTGTTGTGCACTCGCTAGGATACAACGCCAACGTTGGGGACGTTGGACGGTCAAAGTGTCTGCCAATAACCTACCGAATGGTGTTAAAAATCCGTCTAGAAAGGAAGCTTGGCTAGAAGGAGCCGCAGTTGGATCTATGCACGTGGCTATGCTGAGGATAAAGAATACTACGGATAGAGTGGTCGAATTTCGCATTAACATGCATTCTAATTGAGGCATCTCAAATCTCCTTGGCAACCCCTGGAAACAACCGCCGGCCGGGACATGATTGCATGGCTAAAAGGGGAGACGCAATCCAATTCTCAGCTTCGTGCTACCATTCGTCACCGATGCTCAGGTCAGATGCGAGACAAAAGCAAACAGAGACATACCACCTCGATGGAGTAGATCGTCCGAGCGCGAACACAGCAGAGGAGAAATGGGTTCATGAGTCTTCTTCTTTATACCTTACGCTGTATGGTGTCGGATCCGTATGTACAGTCATCAGTATTTGTACTAGCATCATCCGGGGAGCTGAAGCCGGCCGTGTTATAAAGGGGTGCCAGTGCCAGGACAGTAATTTACAGTACGTGAACTGGAGTATTATTAGACAGACTGCAAGCTGAGACGCGAGTTAGATCATAGATGCGGTACAGCCAAGATTTTCCGCCGGTAATGATAATCGACTTGCGGGACTGGGACTGTTGGATGCCTCGCTGATAATCTCGACTCGGCTCTTTTCCTCGCACCATTCCTCCCCTTTTACCCCTTGGTTAAATGAATCGAGACAGATGGGCAATGAAAGTATTGGAACAGTGCTACCCAATAGTCTAGGCAGACTGAACAAGTTTGAGGTTGTGCTCCAAGAAGTCGACCTGGTCAATACCTACACAAATATTGTATCCTCAGCTTTGTACAATATCAGATCAATCAAGGTAGTTCGTGTGTGCCTCGCTGAGTCAATCGTAGGTTTCATGCATCCTATCGAGTCAAGTAACGACTGAGAGTCATTTACAACCCAACTCTGACGATGCGGCTTGGATTGTAACCGAATGTACTCTGCATCCAGTGATGCCGCTCAAGATTTGATACGAGTTACTTTGAGACGGATGCATGTAATATTAGATCTGAATGTATAGCAATATGCATAACATAATTCACTGGATCAGCTCTCAGACATAGACATCATCCCCAATGACAACGAAGCAGGGAACGAACACTACAACCTACATGTGGTCCACTCAGCCAAGGTACCGTTGCCAAGATGACGTTGCTCGCACTGTTGTAGCATCTGCTAGAGGATTTCAATGGATGACTGGCTTGGAGAAGTATTTTGAATAGTTATCACGCGGTGCTATTTGATAGCCCTCCTGACGAGGCATCAGCATCAGCATCAGCATCCAATACCGTCAGCCTGTTTGAAAGGCTGACAATACCAAGTAGAGCGGTGGCTTGGAGAGTCATGACAGGAATTAAGAAGCCGACCAGCCTCCCTCGTCCCGTCGTCACTTTTTTTTCCATCTTTCACAAGCCCCCACATTGAGCTAAGAATTTAGATATGCATCTAGCATGGAACCTAATGATGGACACTGTAGAAGGCTCCTTTAAGGGTTCATGACTAAAATAGATGCCCAAAGACCGTGCCTTTAGCATCTGTGATGATACGCCTCGAATACACCTTGAATTTCCCATTGCCCTAGGACGTCTTCAAGAACATCTCCAGAGCCTAGGGGATAGTGATCCACAGTGGGCTTCTGGCAGCCCAGCAGGGGACGGGCAGTTGAACAGCGCTGAAAACCCCACCAATTTGCGCCTTGGGTACCCGAACCGGTATGGATATTTTAGTCGGCCTGTCACAGTGCATACACTGTCTTGCCCCATCCCATCATCCCAGGAGGATTCAACGAGGGAAAAAAAATAAGGGCCTCCACTCTGGGCTAGCAAAGGAAGAGTCAAACTGGAAGGGCACAACGCTACGCTACCTACGCAACGCAAAGGCAACGCAACGGGAAACCGCTCGCCGCTGTCACCTCCCCAACCACATCCATCCTTCAAACCCCCGTCTCCCGTCTCCCGTCCGCCGTTTTCCCGTTCCAGATCATCACGGACATTTGCTAGGACGTGCTCCATCTTCCCTTGTCCTCGTCTTCTCTCCCCCCTTTCTCTGCTCAACCTCATCTTCTTCTTCTTCCCCTCTCCTCCCCCGATTTCTGTCGACCTTCTCCTCCCGACCCCTCTCGTCTCCCTTGATTACTCCGTGGTTCGTATCTGGTTCGTCGAAAGCTCCTGCCCTTACGTCGACGAAAATCTACGACTTTTGCACCTACGAGAGACAAGGTCACCGCGCGAATCCAAACCCCCTTTTCGCGAGATTCATTGTTGTTCATTGGTATATTTTGCATCATCTACTTAAAGACCTTGCTGTATTCCAAGAATATCCGTCTATTGTCTTGGCTCCTGGACCGACCGAACAGCGCTCAAAAAAGTGACGCTCTGACGTTGCTCCGCCACTTTCGCCAAATCCCAAAATCCTGGAACTCGTTTCATTTCGGCCTCCTTCGTTGTGCTGGCTGTATTTCTCGCCCTTATTACCACTGGGGATCTTGAAGCATCCTTATTTCTAGTTGCGCTCCTCTTGTTGGCCGAGGGCTCAATCTAGCATCAGGCTTCCTCCTGCGCCAAACGGAACAAGGTTTTTGTCGATTTGGCTTCTTCCAATCGCCTCGCAACTCGTTACATTCGGTTCTTGAGTCTGAGCATATCCAACAGTCGAGGCCTATCTCTGCACTTTGTGCTTTCATTCACTGTGCTACACCGCTTAACGACCGAGACGATTTTCGGACCCACGAGCCAACGATTTGATGCTGCATTTTTAACCACTTGTTACGCATCTCTAATACCCTTTGCGACCCGCATTCCTCAAATATAGCATACGTAGCACGTGTCAGCTTTTAACAAGATCTCAACACAAGCAGCTGGATTCGACTGCTGGGTAATATCAGCAGCTTCTTGCCAAACTGGATCCAGTCATCACAATGTCGCAACAACCACACGATATGGGTTACCTCGACTATGGTACATCAACCAATCGTTCCCCGAACTCGAGACAAAGCTATGCCACCGCCGGGGGTTTCGCTGCCGGCCTCTCGCTACCCCGCCAGTCCCAACGCCCCTTTGATGCTCCTCTAGGCTCATCTGCGCTCTATCCTGCCGACAGGATCGGAAGTGGTTATAACCAGCGCGGTATGGAAAACTTGGCTGGAGGTATGCAGGGCTATATGTTGGACAATGGTCAAGCGTGGAACTACAACACGAGTGGTGTGGCTACGGTCAACGGCGCCGTGAACGGCCCTGGCCGACAACGCAACGTGAATCGCCGAGCTGCTCTTCCTCAGGTACGTGAAATTGGTACAATGAAAGGACCCGGCTGACCAAATATAGACCTGGACCGACCACAGCGGCCTCGGCATACATGGTAGCCATGGAGGACTACAGCCCTTCCAAGGTGGAATGAATAACAACCCTATGTCAAACGGTGGCCTACGCGTTGAACATCCTGGATCGCACGGTTCTCCCACTGATATTCGATCAAACACCTCCGATGCCGATCAGCTCATTCCCACTGCTATTGTGATAAAGAACATTCCTTTTGCGGTCAGAAAAGAGACTCTAGCTTCGATTATGCTCGAAATGCACCTCCCCCAGCCGTATGCATTCAACTACCACTTTGACAATGGCGTCTTCCGAGGCTTGGCTTTTGCAAACTTTCAATCTGCTGAGGACACACGTATGGTAATTGAGGCGATGAACGGAATGGATGTTCATGGCCGCAAGCTGCGCGTCGAGTACAAGAAGATGCTCCCAGAGGCGGAGCGAGAGAGAATTGAACGCGAGAAGCGAGAGCGACGTGGTCAGCTTGAGGAGCAGCACCGAGCCCCTATGCTGCATCAGCAAAGCTCTATCCAGTCACTTGGTAGTCTTTCGCAGTCTCAAGCTAGGGGACCTTCGCATCTCGGTATGCTCGACGCATCTCGTGTTCAATCCCCCTCACTGACCATGCCAGGTGATGTTGATTTGAATGATCCTCAGACACTTGAGTTCTACACTGAGCTGGTTATGTTCCGTCGGGATGACTCTCGCGAGATCCTTGTCTTCCCTCCTGGTATTGCTCCTGAGCACCGACGCTCTATCCACATTCTTGCACATAACATGGGTCTTGAGCATCAGTCGATTGGCGAGGCCGAGTCGCGTCAGCTCACCGTTCTCAAGCGACAGCAGCCTTCACCCACTGCCAACATTCACAGCCAGCCAGCTACCAGTCTCGACATGCATAAGCGTGGCCTCAGCCGCGCCGCTACTTTTGACTTCGCTGCTGATCGCGAGACGAGGGCTGCCAGCAGCAATTACTCTCATGTGCTGGGTCGCCAGGGCCCGACCCTAGAGCTTCCTGGAAGCCCGGATGGAAATGGCATTCCTAACAACCTGCGAGCCGCCAAAAGTTTTGCTGATCTCAGATCGTTTACACCTAGCCCCTCGCAGGCCTCTTCCAGCTACCTGGCGCCTTCTGGCATGAACAACATGGGCGCAGGTTCGACTGCTCGCTTCGGCGATTATATCGGCGGTGCCATGTCTCCCTCTGGCCACCCTGGCAGCTCTGGCACTCCTGGCCCCAAGAACGATTCGGCTCTTCTTAGCAGCCTCAACAGCCTTAACCTGGGCTACGACTCGGGCACCATCCAGAACCAGTCGCGAAGCACTCCTGGTGCTATTGGCAGCCAGCGCCCTGGTAACGGCTCTAAGGGAGCCCCTGAGCGACAGCCTCGTGGACCCGAGTGGGAGTCCAATGCCGGATTTGCTGGACGTCGTGCTAACGGCCATGCCACGCGCGGCAGCGGTACGTCAACCGACACTTGGAACGACTGAACGTGGGCTAATTTGGGGATAGACTCGTCGGATAATGGGGCACGCGTGGGCTCTAGCTCCACCAACGCATCGCGATATCACTGAATGTGATATTTCGCCTATTCCTGATGGGTCAAGCTTTCGACGGCCTGTACACCAGGCGGCAGACCCAGCTGCGCGTATCAATAAGGATTAACGACAATGAAAACGACGCGTCGATATTTTTAAACATGGCATTTTCCTTTTACGACTTGTAATACCGACATATATGGGGAAGTTGCGGCAGGTATTTGGCCTGTCATATTAAACCCCGTTGCATATAGTTTACGTGGGAATGGTTTTATGATTTTTGAAGACGTTGAGGGGACGACAGTGGCCCAAGTGTGTGGCCGACTTGATGACAGCTACCGATGAGATAGTATGGGATAGGATATCTGGATACACAATGTTTTCAAAACCCCCTGGGCAACCAAACATGGAAGGTCACGAACCGCTTGGCAACAGGCAGAACCCGGAATACCCTCGCATGTACCCCGACAAGACCTACGACCACTACTTGACGATTATGACGCTTTTACGACGTTACGTCTAGACAGCTATACCGGCTTCTCCTCATCAGGCTGTGTACAGCGTCAGCGATGGGAGGAGTTGCCTCGGCGACTACAACCTACTACTATACCCACCAAATAATTTCTGTCTAGGCGCTGTTCCTGGCATGACCGCGACGATGAAGACGAACATGGATTACGCCCGAGTCCGGCTTTTGGACTGGAGGGCATCGAAGGGGGCCGAATGATGAGTGCGGATGATGTTGAAGTGAAGGCCCCGCTGGAATGGAAAAGAAAAAAGTTACAATATCTGGTTGGTCTGCATTGTTGATTTGTATTTGTTCATGGTTCTGTTACAGTTTTTGCTTTTACGCATGGATGGGATGAATGGAGCGACCGCCCTCTGATCTCACTCGACTAATTCTGGATCTGCCTGGTCGCGGTGACACGAGAAGAACCAGAGAGGTGTGTTGGGTCGCAAGTATTTGTTGTTGCTATCCTTGAATGGAGAGGAGATATCATGTGGCTTTTTCACAGCAGTGGTGCGAGGAGATGTAAACACGAACCAGAAGGTCGAAGAGAGACGAGATACCGCTTGCTTGCATGTTAAGAAATAGTTGTTGTATTGTGTTGTGCATTGGCTTTTGTTGAACATACATAATTTTGCCATCTTTTTTCAGTTGTGTGATGTGTGACGATAGGTGATGCGTGAGCTTGTTTATTTATTGCTAAACCTACAGCTACTGCAAAAGCATTATTGATTAAACTGTCGGCCTCTTGAACCTACGCCGAGACGGCATGATGCAAGTTGATACTGGATCGCCGAGGTCTAGTCTTGATTATTAAGACATTTCTCTAACTCCCGGCAGTAATACCTGAAACGACATAGTCCTTCCCTCTGATAGGACAACCGCCTCGTCGCCTCACCCATCAAAGCGACGTCATCTCCACTTGTAAAGAGAAGCATTGACTGACTGATACTTGACGTTAACGTTAGTCGACCTCTTGGATTATTCATATTTATATTCTATCCAAAAATTTCATCATGGCAAGCTTCATCTCTTCATATCTCTCGTTTGGAAAATCTGAAGCTGCATATATGGCGCTCCCTGAGACTAACAAGCAGTGGACTACCGGCCAGGATGGTCTGGATAAGCTGCAGTTTGGCGAGGCCAAGGTGCCGCAGCCTAAGGATGGTGAGGTTCTTGTCAAGATCAGTGCTGTTGGCTTGAATTATCGTGACACAGAGGGTAAGCCATCTGCTCTCGCATGTTATTATAGAAGGCTAAACTGACATCTTCAAGTCATCATGGGCGATTACAACCACCACGCCTCCATCCAGGACACAGAGTCTCTGGTGCCCTGCTCCGACATGTGCGGCACGGTCATCCAGAGCTCCTCATCCAAGCTCAAGACAGGCACGCGCGTCATGTCCATCTTCAACCAGACTCATCTGACCGGCCAAATCACCGAGGTCGACATGGCCTCCGGTCTCGGCCTGCCCCTGCCTGGCGTTCTCACAGAGTACCGCTGCTTCTCGGCCGACAGCCTCGTCCCCGTCCCGGACTACCTGTCCGACGAGGAAGCGGCTTGTCTCCCCATCGCGGGTGTCACGGCGTGGATGTGCATCAACGGCATGCGACCTTTAGGACAGCCCGCTGACGGTAGCAAGAAGAAGGAGACGGTGCTCCTGCAAGGCACAGGTGGCGTGGCCATCGCTGGTCTACAGATCGCAAAGGCGGCTGGTCTTGATGCCATCATCACATCTTCTTCAGACGAAAAGCTCGAGCGCGCAAAGAAAGATCTAGGCGCCGACACGGGCATCAACTACCGCACGCACTGGGAGTGGCAAGACCCCGTCATGAAAGCAACACAGAACCGCGGCGCGGACATCATCTTCGAAACAGGTGGCGCTCGCACACTGCGCAAGTCCTTCGACTCAGTTGCCTTTGGCGGCCTGATCAACTGCGTTGGTTACCTATCCGGCAAAGAAGAGGAGCAGGATATCGGCGGCAAAGTAGGCGTTAATGTCCTCGCGCTGCGGAGGAATGTCACCCTCAAGGGTATTCTGAACGGACCTAAGGATCGGTTCGAGGAGATGGTGGCTTTTTACGAGAAGCATTCCATTCATCCTGTTGTGAGCAAGGTGTTTGGGTTTGAGGAGGCCGATAAGGCGCTTCAGTTTTTGAGCAGTGGTCAGCATTTTGGAAAGGTTGTTGTGAGGGTTTCGAAGAATGATAAATAGAGGGATCAAAGACGATAGATGAGATGATATATATTATGACAAGACATATGAATAGAGGAAAAGAGCATAAATAATGTTATGTTTATTTACGTGAACTTCTACGATAAGTTCAATATCGTGACTGTCCTGTCGTCATATCGGCAAGACATGCACAGGCGAATTGAAAGCAAAGCAGCATAGCACTTGAATAATATGCACACGACCGTATTATTTTTCCACCGCTATAATTATCAAGACGCCCCCGATGTTGTAAGAATCAAACCACTCATTAGTGTAAAAACCCATCCCGCCAAGTCTCCTCGTTACTTATACAAACAAGGGCTTTGTTCTATATTCATTATTATAAAGTCTTTGGAACAACTCTCACGTCAGGATCCACCAGGTCCAGCCTGCTGATGAAAGGCGCAAAGACAAAATCCTGAAGGGGCTTGAGAATGAGAACAACACGATTGATGCGCCAGCCGAGCAATGGAACCAAAGCGCCGATAAATGCGTCAGTGAGGAAGTGGTTTGCAGTTGCGACAATGGTGATGATCATGGCAGTAGGCCACAGAGGAGCGAGCATGCGCATAAAACGGTGAGGGGAGAATCGACATATGCAGACGGCGAAGAAGAGGGATGTTCCGAAGTGCAAACTGGGCATCGCGGCGATGGTCAGCTGGAAGCGGTTGTTGTTCCACACATTAGCACCCCCGGGTTTGCTGTGCAGAACGTCGATGAAGCCGTATTCTTGCGGCAGCAGTCGCGGAGGGGAGCAGCGCCACAGAGTGACGATGACAAAGGCAATGGCGTTGTCGGCGGCGATGGTACGTCGAATGCGTCGGAAGGTCGAGGGCGGGAGATAGGTGTAGATGTAGACGAGGAAGAGGATGCCGACGCTGATGTGCGAATAGTAGACCTTGGCGAGGATGGGCATGAGCCACGGCTGTTCGTGCATGATGTATGACTGGAAACGCTGCTCGATGTCGAGGCCGAAAAAGGATTCGAGACTGAGAATCTGAATGGCGTGGTCTCGTGCGCGGGTGAAGATGGCTTCGTTGCCAGCGATCATCCTGGCCGAGAAAGCTCGAAGGCCTTGGTAGATCCTGTACGAGACGAGGCATCAGCATACATCTAAGTTATATATGAGCAGATGGCAAAAGTACTCACCAGTAGGTCATGTTCCAGTACCAGATCTCTATCAGGAACGGAAAGGTGTTGAAGAAGCGAGACAGGAGGACGAAGAAGATGTTTGGAGCTTTGCGTACAGGACGTTCGGGCTGTTGGAGGAGAGTTGGCTTTAGAGGGGGCGAGTCGATGAATCGCTGCTGGCCCGTCTCAACATCGTCGAGGGATCCGTCGTAGGATACTTGGCCATTTCTTCGTCTGTTGATGAGACATCCTGCGGTGAAGGCGAGGACAATGACTAGGGGATGTCAATAGGGGGGGAGTTGTCTGGTGACGGTTGCAGACTTACAGACTGGCTCAACCACGTTCTTGGAGGCCACCACCATGACTGCAACCAGGAAGTGTCGTCTGAAAAGGAAGAGTTATACAAGAAAGAGGAGTAAAAGCCAAGACAAGACAAGACGCAAGACGCAAGACAGACAAGGTACAGAAACGCCACTAGTACAAGTTCTATAAATGAACGTGGTTCAAGCTTCCTGTCCAAGATCTAAGCCAAGAAAATAAAAAAGGAAAGGAAGGAAGGAGAGGAGTAGAAAAGGAGTGACAGGAAGAGGACGAAAAGTCCTAGGAGTAAGATGATGGGCAGATCAGACACGCGTAGAGCTATTGGAGGGATGGAGGAGATGAAAATCAAGTAATAGAATAAAGCACAGGACACGACAGGACGGGGAATCAGGCACGAGACACGACATCCCGGGCGGGAAAAGCTTGGCCATGATACCGATACAGTACAGAGTGCAGAGTACAGAGTACAGAGTACCTAGGTACGGATATGTAGTACGTAGCTTGGCATCGGAGAACAGGGTCACGGCAAACACCCGGCGCTTATCCACAAGAGGAGATTGATTGTTTCATCCAAGTCATACTGTACCATATACTGTACTCCTATACCGGTAGTCTACAGATCAGATCAGCCTAAGGTAAGGTAGTTTAAAAGTTTAAAAGGACCATCTTCAGACTTCAGCTCCTGTCTTTTGATGACCCCTGCCCTGCAATCCGTGTGTTTCGGAGCTGATCTACCTAGTTTACGGCTCACTAGCTCCTTAGGAAAAACGTGCCATCAAGATCCCCCCCTGTCACTTGGTCCGCGGGATATAGGTAGGTAGTCCGTGTAAGTGCTGCCTTCTAACTGTACCAGACGCAGACACAAACGCCGTCGGAGTTTACGTCAACTTCAACGAAGCGGGTCATCAGAATGTTTCTATCGCACCCGTCATTTAACTACTAGTGAGGCAACGCGTTGTCAGCTGTGGCTCGGTTCTTGGAATAGGATAGGTAAGGCATAAGCTCACCTCAGCGCCTGTGCAGCCAGCCACGACATAGCAGTCAGTAGTCAACCAAATAGAGCCTGCTGCGTGATGCAGTGCAGTGCAGCCTTCGTTTCGTCTCATCATTCTCCAAGATCAAGTACCAATACAGCAATTTCAACCGTCGAGTGGCCCAGATCGAGCATCAGCCGCCGCCCCCCCAAGCGACACGACACATACATACATACCTCTTATTCCATTAACTGCCGCCGTGACGCGTCGCCGGGTGCATACTACCACCAGGTCGATGATCCTCTCTGGTATCTGCAGAGTTGCATGTGCGGCTGAAGCATTGAAAGCTGTGGTACCAGCACGGCGGGAAGTAATTGGGTAGGCTGGATCATTGTGTGACGACTTGTCATCAGAGCCGTTGGCCGATGAAACTAGGTAGGATAGAGTTTTTCTGCAACGACGTTTGTAAACCCAATTATTAGTTTACTTTTAAAACATATCTGAACCAATTTCCGGCTGGAGCGAGTCCAACGCAAGAATTAAACTCTGTATACTCTGTATATGCCCCTCAGAAACCGGTGATTCGGCAACCAATGCGACTCCGAGTTCAGAACGCCTCCGTATCCGAACTCCGGCGTGCGCGGGTATCCGTGGATCGGGGGTCTTCACCTCCATCGGAGTCAGGCCAGAGCCTTATTCCCCGTGCCAAGAAACCCGAGGTACCGTGCGAGCGGTGGCCGTTCCGCCTCGGTCCTGAGATCCTGGTTCGGCGGCATGACACGGGCACGGCCAGCACTCCCTCATCACCTCGTCTATATACTCCGTACAAGATCTTGGCATAACAAGCTCACCTCATCAGCCTCCCCCAAAACTCCAAACACCGTCGTCGATCGCACAGCGCTTGTCCCCTTTTTCTAGGGCTGACATTGGCACACGGCAAGGAAAAGCTTGTCTGTCATTGACAGCTGTCTGCCGAGAACATGTGGCCTATGAGGGAGGGAGGGCATGAGAAGACGCAACATCGCTAATATCCGCAGGTTCCGAAAGAGAACAGGGGTGTTTAAAGTCTATCCTCATCAAGGATACCGTGAGTTGCTCTTATTGGCTTGGCTGCCTTTGACTAGCATTTTCTATAACTCCTTTAGTCTCCTTGTCATACTCCGTACTTCGTGTGCAGTATACATACAAAATAAAAGTCACCGTCATCTCACAATTTCATGCCAGATATACCAGGTCAACAACATCCGACAATCCTTCTTCTTCTCCTCCCTTTCTTCCCTTACCCCACCGGCTCATTCATACCCACGTCCCCCCCTCTCTTCATCACGCCAGGACTCCCCTCCCAGATCCTGCCACGCGTATATCTCGGCCGTGTCCCCCCCTTGAGGCGGAACGAATAGTCCGGCGGACAGCACAAGTCGTGCGCCCGTATATACGTGCCAGGATGTTGACAAGCTGCCTGTCCCGCCATCAGGATCTGACACTTATCGCATAGTGTGCAGTCGTATTGGATTGGTCGTAGGGTTCGCCCCTCGCGCCGGCAAAGGTAAAGGCCTTGTGTGTAAAAGGGAAACATCCTATTGTGACGGCCTATCAGCTCCCAGAGACCGAACTCGTTGTTTTCGCAACCCCCCCAGGTTGTGAACGCGATGTGTCCATTTCGTCAAGAGTAAAAAAAAACCGTCCGTCGATAACCTTGGGCCTATGCATCATAGTGACAGAAGACCTCATGATTTGGTCCGGACATCGTGTCGCGTCAACGAACTCGGTGCATTTGATGGCAGTCATTACAGACCCATTTATCAGGTTAGTCCTTGGCCAGGATGGCCATGTAATGTAACTGATTCCCTCGGTGCGAGAGAGAGTCTCGGTAGAGTATCAAGGGCATCCCTCAGCGCCGTACCAACTGTGTGATAGAAAGATTTGGCTGGCCGTGGGCAGAGTGACAAAACTCCAACTTCGGTTCAACTTCTACTAGCACAAGAACCGTACTTTCTCCCAAAGACTGAAATTGAATTGGTCACCCGTTTCCATGATTTGTTCATCAAGTCCTTGACATGGTTGCGTGCTGCCGTATTTATCACCACCGCACGAAACAAAGCTTGGTAAACTGATGCGTCTTAACATGTTTCGCCGATGTTGTTGGGTAAGAACAAACAGGATACCTACATTATGTTGCTTCGTGTCGAAAACCTACATCGCGCGTTCAAGCCTTTACTTGCTTCCGAGGCTCGTAGCCAGAGCCAATGCCACATTAACCACGTCTACTCACTCATGAGCTCTTGTCGCATCAACTCGTACATTAATTATCAAAACTAGACCAAAGAGGAAGGATGAACAAGACATCGTCTTCTCCCTTCATCTGTCCTCCGCCAACACTCCAGCCCGTCCCTCCCCCTTTCCCCGGGGTATCATAGCATCCCAAATGTGAAAACGAGCCAAAGCACCAAAGTACCCTCCCTCCAATGCATTCGCGCGCAACATGATACCAAATCAGGTCGAGCAAAAAAGAAAACATGACCCAAGGCCACAAACATCAGTAACTTCCTAATAATGCACATGTTTGTATGTATGTCCTTTTGTTCACCAAACGCAAATAGTTCCGAGATGCTCCCAACCTCATGTACACCGTTGCAATCGCAACTTCTAGCCCACGACAAAGGCTCACATTCCCGCGGCCTACTTCGTAAAGACAACTCGAAAGATTGATTGCCACGTGGTTATCAGCAACCAGATGCCTCCACAGATTCTATGTTGCCATATACACACAGCGTTCGATTACTCGTAGCGTCTCGGGGCGCCAAAGGTGTCAAGCACATGCTCCGATGTTCGGATAATCCATTCGAGCTTGGCTCTCTCGAGGTTGGCAAGGAAAGGATCCGTAGGGAAGCCGTCCTGAATACCACCAATGAGAGGCTGGATGCGTCCAATCAGGAGCTGCATGGTCTGAGTCGTACTCTTGATCACATCGCGAGCACCCTGTTGTTCCCACTCCTATGATTTGTTAGCTTGGATTCATCCATAAGCAGACGTCGGCTTACAAAGGCTGGGAGGTTCTCAGCAAAGGCGCGGAGAGCCATTTCGATCCATTCAACTTCCTCCTTGAGACGGGCATTCGGCTTCAGATCCTTGGAGATTGTGGCAATAACGACAAGCAACATCAGAGGCGGCAAATTCTCAAATTTGTTAGGGGGGAAGCGGCTGAGACAGCGACGGAAGATTTCCTCCTCACGCCCGCTCTGGATCCATTGGATCATGGCATCCTGGTAACGACCCTCTTGAATGGCCTGCTCAACAATTCTGATGCGCTGCATCAGGTCATGATCCGCCTCGGGCTCCGTCTGGTTTCGCTGGCTAGCGTAGGCACCAGCGAGGGCGCTGACGCTCGCCGTAGGGGCGACGTAGTCGGAAGCTTGTTGCGAGGCCTGAGGACTGTTCACTTGCTGTGAGCCGCGGGCATACTGGGGACTGTTAATGTACGGCTGGGCCTGGCTTGCTGCCTGGCTGGGAGCCTGGCTGGGGTGGTAGCTGCCAGCGTGGCTAGCCTGAGGGTGGTGCTGGCTGGAGCTGGCATAGCCGTGATGAGGAACATTCGGACCGTGACCCGTGTTCTGGGGGATTCCAGGAAGCTCATGGACAGGCTGCTGTTTGAACTTGAGGAACTCGGCCTGGAGGGATGACTGCGAAGCCGCCATGGTTGAGACCATGTCACTCAGGCGATTGACATAAGACAAGAGCTGGTCGATCTTGGCCGAGTCAGCCACATGTTGAGCTTTCATATGCTCGAATTGTTCGTGGTATTGCTGGTGCAGCTCGCCTGCGACACGCTGCGACGCCTGAGCCGCAATGTTAGTGAAAGTTGGGGTGAGTCGCTGAGTCAATGTCGCGAGGACTTCCTGCTGCACGCTCGTGGTAACTGTGTTTCCAACGCGGTCCGAGATAGCCTTGACGAAATCGCCAGAACGCAGCGACCTGTTGAGCGCATGGGGCAGGGAGCTCTGGATCTCCTTTTGCACCGAAGAAGTAACGTGGGGCTGCAGCTTGTTCTCAAGAAGATCGGTAACTGCGGCGCCTGCCTTTTCGCCAATAGCGGGAATGACGAGCTCAGTGAACTGGTGGTGGATCAGAGCCTCCAGAACCTTCTGAGTGTTTTCGTTGAGCACCTCCGAAACCATATCAAGGAGTTTAAGTTGGTGCTGGTTGAAGTTCTCGTCACGAACGCGGATGTCGTCGTCAATCTTGCCGTGAAGGTTCTTGAACGACGACTTGAGAGTCTCGCCAACACTCAGGTTCAGACGAGTCTCAAGTCCAGAGATGGCAGAGTCCAGTGCCTCAGTAGAGACAGCGGGCGCCGCCGCGTTGTTCGCGCTCTTGGCATCCTTGTTGCCAGCTCGTGGCGTGGCCCCATTAGTGGCAGCATCACCTTGGTTAGCGGCATTCTTCTTCTTGCGCGACTTCCGCTCAGGCTTCTCGGACTGCGATTCCTTGGCGGACTGTACGGGCGTTTCAGCCTCCTTCGGCTCACCCTTGAGTTTCGCAGAAGTGGCTGGTTCTGGTCCGCGTTGAACGGACTCGGTCTGCGAACCAGGGGTGACCTGGACGTTCTCTTTGTTCGACCCACGGTTAACAACACGGACAACCGCTTCTCCGTTGTTAGCCGGTGTGGCGGTCTCAGCAGGCTGAGGTGCCTTGAGCTTGGAGACAGCGACGACGTTTTGGGCGACGGCATCAACAGCGTCGAGGACCTTGTTGTCCTTCGACCATCCAAGCTCTGTCTGCTTGACAAGAAGACAAGCAACGCCCTTGGAGTGCATGGCATACAGCTCAAAGAGCGTGGGTTCGTCTGCATCTTGAACCATGGCAGGAGTGCCAAGAATGTCAAGACTTCGCAGAATTCCCCGGTTCGCGAACGAGTACTCTCGCACACCACTAATGACAGCGGTACTATCCGGCTGGGGGATGGAGGAGTCCTGAGCAACAAGTCGCTGGATGTACTCGGCCTGAGAGACGCTCTTGAGGTTATACTTAGGTGCCGACAAGTGCGCAAAATAGATCGAGTTCCGCGTAGGATGGCCAATGACAATCATGCCAGTGGCTGAGTGGTACATGACACTGCAGACAGCGTCCGACTCTTTACTGTGGGGGAGGTTGAACTCCTGCACGGGCTTACCGAGAGCAAGATCCCACAGCTGCAGAGTGTGGTTCTGTTTCATTCCGACGATCATGTAACGAAGGGCGCATCGTTTCTGGTAGGGTCGCTGTTTGTCGAGGAGCAGAACTGAAGTGGGCCAGGCCTTCTCACCCTCAGGTGTAGTGGCGAGAGTCATCAAAGGCTCCTTGACCTCAAGCGAGGTCTGCGCGGGGATTGGAGCACGCGGGTCAGAGCCCTCCTTGACGGCGGTCAGGTCTCGAACATCCCAGAACTTGACCCGGCCAGACTTATCAAGAGAGACAATGACAGAGTCATCCTGGCTGAAGGTGAAATCCTTACCCGCCTTGCCGGTGTTGATCTTCAGAGAGCACTGCTTGGCAAGTGTTTCCGTGTCGACAACGCGGTCGTGGCCTGGCTTGAACAGGTTGTTCTGTAGAATGTACGAGGGCCAGATGAGGTTGATGGACTTGCCGCGACCGACAGCGAAGTACTCGGGGTGGATTGTGGAGGTGCGAGCACGGGTCTTGAGAACGCCGCCAGGGGCGTCACCCTCCTGGGAGCTCATAGGAGGTAGGGCAAAGCCATACTGCTCCATGTGAGCATCCTCAATGTGGTCCTTGTCGCCGTCACGAATCTGGACCCAGTAGACAGTGCCGCTGATGCCAGTGCCGATGATGGCCTCGCGATGGGCGCCGTCGTGGTCAGAAGGTGTAACGGACATGGCAACGTTGAAGATTCGGTCCTTGGTGTCGGTGAAGATTTTGGCGTCCTTCCCATCCTCCTGGCGAATGACACGCAGACCTCCCTGCTTGGACATGCCATAGGCCATGTAGTTCTCAGTGGCAGTATACAAGTTGCGATCAATCTGATCAAATTCCTTCTTGAGCCGAGCGATGTCCATGATGGTCTCGTCGCGGAACAAGGGTCGTGGTTCGGTTCCCTCCTCCTGAAGAGTGATGGAGATCCAAGGTTTCATAGGAAAGTTGAAGACCTTGACAGTAGGGGCCTCCTTCTCTTCAATCACGACAATCTCATCCTGGTCAGCGCTCTCCCAGCTCTCAGCAACACCTTGAGCAGCCTCGTCGACAATCTCGCGAACAGTCTCAGCAACATCGGAGGGAAAAGCGTCCTCAAGAAGACCCTCATTCTCGCTGCGGTCGAGCTCAGCCTGAATAGCCTGAGCAGCAGCTTGAGCACTGTCCTCGAATTCCTTCTCGGACTTTGCGTTAAGCATCTCATCCAGGTCCTCGGCGATTTCAGCCTGGGCCCGGTCATGCTCCGCACGCTCAAGCGCCTCACGGGCGTCAAGATCAGCCTGCTCAGCAATGTCCTCGACAGCCTCCGCGACGGTCTCCGTGGCCGCTGAACTATGGTTCTCGAACTCGGAGGTGGGAGGCGTGCCCTGCTTCACTGATGGATGAGAGTGCAGAGACGAGGTGCGGGTTGCCTTGCGACGGATCTGATGGGGAGAGGTTGGGAAAGCAACTCTGTCACTGCCAGCGCCGACCGAATGGTCATGGCGGTGGGAGTGGTGAGAGTGGTAAGAATGCTGCGAGGCAGCTGGCGAGTCCTTCTTGAGAATCTGGAAGGGGACGGCGTTGGGCGAATGGGCGGCATGGCTATGACTCTGACTCTGAGGAGACGACTGAGCAAGGTTTCCCAGCAGTTGCTGGAAAAGAGCCGTTGTATCAGCTTGAGGCTCCTGGGAGGCAGGGTAATAAGACTCGGAGTGATTAGAAGTCGCGTGTACATCGGCGTAGGAATCGGCCGAGCGGTGTTGGTTCGAGTACTGGTTGCCGTGAGGGTGCTGATGCTGAGAATACTGCTGCTGATAAGCGGCCGGGTAGCGGGCAGGCTCAGCATGAGAGTTCTCTGGAGACTGGGGCGTAAGGTTGTTGGAACGCGAGGCCTCGGTCAGAATCGACTGCTGCTGGTCGCCTTGGCTAGGCTTGGGGCGATTCAGAAGATTAAGCAGGTAGGAACGCGTATCTGCAGGGGGGGAACCGTTGCCGAACGACTGCTGCGGATGGGCCTGCTGCTGCTTGGGCTCTTCGGCCTCATGGGCGCCACGCATAAGGGCAGCCAAGAGACCGGTCGGGTCAGCAGAGGATGGAGCAGGCTGGTGAATCTGAGCAGGCAAAGGGCTCTGGATAACGCCTCGACCCTGCTGAGCATGTTGCTGGAATTGGCTGAACTGGTGGAGCTGGTGCTCCGGCGACAACTGCTGGTGCAGCTGCTGAGGCGATTGAGTTTCCTGCTGCTGCTCTTGGGGTTGCTGCGTCTGCTGTTGCTGGCCATGGCTGTGAGCACGCGCCTGAGCCTGAGCCTGAACAGCCTGGCTCTGCAGCTGGGAACCACCCGAGCCACTGAACTTGAGCAGGTTCAGCAGATTAGCTGTGCGATCCGAATTATTGGATGGCATGCTCATATTGTTGACGGGCGGCGTAGGAGCCGGAGGCATGTCGAGATTGTCCATGACGACAAGCCGGAGGAAGCGGTTGCGGACTCGAGAAGAGCTACCGCGTGGTTTCGGTGGTTGGAGATGAGGATGATTCAGAGACGAAAGAAAGGCGGCGAAGGGAAGCGGAGACGGGACCAAAGCAAAGCAAACGGGCCGATCAGATTCCGAGAGGGCGCCAAGAGAAAGGATGAAAAGGTATGATGAGGGAAAGAGGAAAAGAAGAAAAAAGAGAACAGGATGATGGAATAGAAAGAAGCAGATGCGATTCTATCTTTTATTCTCTTCAATGATGAGGCGAAAGGTGGTTGGTTTGACGTGGGGAGAACAACAAAAGTCGCGAGGGATGATGACGGTAGTGAAAGCCCGGTAATGGAAGGTACCTCAGCTAAGCTACCTTATATTGGGCACTGTAAGCTACCTTAGAGCGTGTTTGTGTGAGAGCAAAAAGGTTACGGCAAGCAAAGTATCTGTGCGCTGTCGCTAGGTAGTAGTGTTTGGGATGGGATGGCCTGAGGAAGCAGCGTCGCTCATTGATTTTCTTTGATGACAGGAAAACTGCCCACACAGCAGATGGCAGCCCAAGCGCCAATGTCAATGCCAGTGCCAAAGCAGCCAGTGCAGGTGCCCACGCCCACGTTGCCCAATGCTACGGGCAGTGCTCTTTTGTTTCCACCTCCCTATTCCCCCGATAACGCGCAGCCCGAGAGCTAAGGTACTGTACCTTTCCTACCTAGAGGGAGTGACGTGGTTGATCCAAACTGGTTGGTTGTGTCTTGTGTGTGTGCGCTGTGTTGCTCTTGGTAAGGTACCTCAAAGTCGAGTTGTTTTTTGGTTGATGCGACGATTGCAGATGGAAGCAATCCTTTAGAGACAAAGAGAGCTTACACTTATTCAGTTATTTTCGTCGAATCTCCAAGCATCGATTCATCTGTCAACGGTATCGAATAACTCAAAAAGTGGCTGCTGCAAAGCTCTTAGTGTTGAATGAACCGGTTCGGCTAGGTATTGGTCGCATGGTGCCCAGACTGCCAGCTGTCAAGTCACCGCTTCTTACACTTCTATTGGACGGACAATTATTCTAGATCGCAACGCAGTGTACATTATTGGTGACTCATAACGAGGGAAACCAGCCTGAGATTCCGTTCGAGCCTGAAGGAACTGTGAACCCTGGCCTTTGCATATGCAGCTGCAGGCCAAATTGCAAACTGCTTGTTGCCCAACTCCGTTGAACAAATTCTGAGACTGATATTTGTCGATGTTCTCTCAGGCGATTTAACAATGAAGAAGAATAGACACTGCGAGCATATGAAAGAAGTATAAAGCCTGTGTTACTAACCGTAAATATTGGGGTTGGATTTATACATCACATCGTGATAGATATCAGTCAATAACACAGCACCAACTAATGATACATGCCCTCTCCTATTCCCTGTATTCGATCAGTCACGGCAGACGAACGACACTATCACGCTGCATAGTTCTAAGTGAAAAACAGGTCCTCATACATAGTGCCCATCCCTTCGATTGTTAAAGATTGTTCTCTCAGAGCAAATTCTAAGGCTTTGCTAAACCAGAGTCTCCAAGCGCTCACTCCAATAACTCAACGTAGTCTATAGCCGACAAACTCTCAAGAATGCAAGAACAAAGATCCCCTCAAAATACTACTTGTGTTTATATGAAAAAGAAAATCAGTTCTCCAACCAATGCCTGGACATTTATACCTAACCTCTTCTACAGTTAAGAGCCTCAATATGCTACGCTAAACCCAATCGAGTATCCCCCATCCTCACCCTCTGAAACGACGTAACACCCCTCGAACCGCCACCAAAACCTGTCCCGAGTCTTCAACATCCCCATCCCCATCCCATGCGCCCGCGCGCAGACGCAGCAACACTCTCAGATTTACAACCACGCGATCGATCCAAGCAATCAACATAGATTACATATACATCTCTCATCCCAACTCCTCCCTGGCCAGCGGTGCCCCCCTCCATCACATGCTCCTTTCCTCCGGCGCATAATATAACATCGCCCAACATGTTTTGTCTTCGCAGGTAATGCACCAGCCTCTCTCAAGCAAGCACTATCACTAAACTCACTCCTTCGCAGCTGGCTTCCTCTCCTCTTCATTCCGACAAACGCCTCCCCGGCCTTTATCTTCCTCTTCTTCATCTGCACCTACTTCCTCAACCGACCCTGCGTCTACTGCTCCATCCTGCTGCTCATCCTCTTCCTCACCTCGTGCAACTGGTCCGACCGATGCTTCTTCGACTTTGGCAGTAACTGGTTCCTCCCCCGGCCGGGAACCCCGAGCCAGCTGCCCCCCGATGAAATCGCCCAGGCGACCTTCAACTCAACTGCTTTCGACATGGCCAACACAACCGTCGCTGCGATTATAAAATCCGCTAGTGATGATCTTGCTGCGAGGAGGGCTGAGTGGTCGGGTTTGGGAATTGAGTGGCTCAGGAACCTTCTGGGTAAGAGGGAGTGGAGGATCGATTGTATGGATATCTACATTCGGCTATGACCGGTTTGCAACATCAAGAAGGGGAAGTGTAGCGTAGACTGTGGCTTTAACGAGTTGTATTTTTAGGAGGAGGGCATGCAAAGTCTTGACTGCCTACATAGATAAATTTCATCAAAGCGTACGATAATCAGTGCTGAAACCCGGACGTAACATCACACAGACAAATCACTATGCTCAAGAATCTTGGAACAATAGCGTGTCGATTCTCATCATATTGACTACCTTAGTCCCCATAACAGGTTCCTGATTATGTACCCTTCATGTATCATTCAAACTATCAGTGCACCAAAAACACACAAATCCCCCATTTTCATCAAAAACGAAAGCGTCCTAGGTATATCCTTCGTAGCAACTTACATCAAGGCATCGAAAACGTGGCATCGCTCGCAAATTCCTTAAAGCTCCCGCTCATGCTCCGCCTCCTCCAAGTGCTCCGCGGCCTCTTCGAAGGCTTCCTCATTAGAGCCCAGAGCCTCCGGGGCGGCGGACTCGGAAGCGGCCTCGACGCTCGGGTCCGCGTCATTGGGCTGCTGTTCAAGGTCGATAAAGGGCTCTTCAACAGGTGACACAGTCTCCTGAGCAGGTTCTTGCTCTTCCTCGACAGGGTCAACTTCGTCAGTTGAAAGGGTGGTTTCCTCGGCAGGTGACGTCTCCTCTGAAGCAGCTTCCTCTTCGATGGGGGCTTGTAAGTCAACGGCCATATCCTCTGCCTTAGGTGCAACACTTTCTTCAGCTTGTTTCTCCTCGCTGGCTTCCACAGGCTGTGTCTCCTGAGAAGGAATATCGGTCGCGTACTCGGTCACCTTGACTGTAGCAGTCTCAACGGCCGTGACTGTCACTACGCGCTCCGAGTAGACGGTTTCCCTCTCAATCTCACGAGGTACCTCGGGAACGTGCTCTTGCGCAGCCTCGATTTCCCGAGGCTGCTCCTCCTCAGCGATATCAGCTTCACGCGAAGCGATTGTGCAAGAGGCGCAGGGGTCAACAGATCCAGTAGAAGTAGTCGAGGTTGTAGTGTAGCTATCGAGATTAGGCGAAGAGCTGTCGGCAACAACCACGTTGTTGTCAACTACTGGCTCTTGCTGTGCAACTTCGGAGCTTTGCTCAATAACGACACTCTGCTCTGGTTCATCAGCCTGAACATTACTCTCCTCCTCAACGACGGCTCCCATAGAAGCAGCAACCTCCCGAACCGCCTCGGCTGTCTCTGTAGTCATGCCCTGCGTCACTGTGACGGTAGGGATTTCGACATGCCTGATAACAGTTTGGAAAGTCCTTGGATCTTGCTGGGCTCCAGGGCCACCGCGGATAGCCAGGAGTAGAATGAGAACGCTCAGTAAGCCGATCAGGATGTTCTTCTTATCTTGCATCAGTACACGCGCTGACTCAGCCAGTAGCTCTGGCAGAGTAGCGCTCTTCATTGCCTGGCGACGATCCTCAGTAGGTACGGGTTGAGGTGCGGCGTGCATATGGTCGGAAGCACCTGGGTTGGCGGAGTGGTGACTGCGCTCAGTATAATGTTGTTCATGGTGCTCGGGTTGAGGCTCAGAGAAGGATCGCTGGGCATCTTCGTGACGTTCTTCGAAAGCAGGAGGAACATCACCATAAATCTCCCTAAGTCTCTCCTCGTCTCTCCGCTGGCGCTCAGCATCCTCATCCTTAAGGCCGGCAGGCTCATTAGGAGCAACAGATCGGGCCTCGGCCTCTAGTTCGATGTTTTCAGCTTGGGGAACCTCAGGCTCAGGCTCAGCACTTGGTGCTTCTTCGGCCAGACTCCTCTCGCGCTCTTCTCGGAGATGTTCATCGAGCTCCTTCTCGAGCTCCTCAAAAGATTTAGTCTTCTCAACATCAACAGGGTCCGCAGGAACATCCTCTGCAACCTCGTCCGCAGGCTCTTTGACAGACTCCCTGGTAATGTCGGCGACGTACTCATCCGCAGGCTCAGTATCGTTTGCGGCGTGGCTCTGATCATGGCCTTTGGAGATGTCGTGCAGGGATGCTTCACGGTCCTCTGGGACGTCGTGAATAGATTCGTCATGGTGAGATGGTTCGTGAAGTGACTCCTCATGTACAGACTTATCATGAACAGACTCTGCTTGGAGTGACTTGTCGTAGTGAGATTCCTGGTGAGATGCATCGTGATGAGACACATCACAAACATCATGTTCCTCTAAATGTGTCTCCCCTTCTCCAGGACTGGCGGCATCCTCATCCATAGTAAGATCCTCAACGTGGCTGCGCGACTCTCCTCGTCTCCTGGAAAGGCGTCCTCGCTCTCTCTCCTCAAACTCTCGGTCTTCTTCTTCCAACCTAGCATATCTTTCCTCCTCTTCGGCTTCTCTCATAGCCAACTCCCTCTCCTGGTCGGCTTCCAATTGTACGAGCTCATGCTGTGATACTGCATCGACAAGAGGCTCGATCTCAACATCCACTCGCTCCATTTCCTTCCAACAAGCTTCCCAAGCGCCGCCACGGATCAGACCGTTGCTGGCATATACCTTGACGCGGAAAATCTTGCCAGGGCCGAGCGACTCGTAACGAATGTCTGATTTGCATGTCTTGCACCAATGTGTAGGTAATGCTTGAGTGCGGCGGCTTGATCGGCGCTTGTCGTAATCATCGTCATCATAGTCATCCTCCTCGCTGTCTGACTCCGACTCTTCCAGGGTCATCTCGTTAGAGGGACCAAGGTAGTGACCACACTCTAGGATGCGAGCACGACGCCTCATGGGAAGCTCAAGGGCCTCCAGCAACCGTTCCTCAAGAACCTCATAGTCATTCTGAGGATGGGGCAGTAAGATACCACGCTCAACGGTTGTGTCTCCCATGCGATCTTGAAGTTGTCGCCAGGCGTCACGGATAGTCTTACAGTCCTGGCTCAGATCATCTGGCTCTGCATTCTCCAACACGTCACCCCAAGGCCATCGCAAAGGAAGCAGAGTGACGTGAAGAAGGACGAGAGGGGGTGTGGATCTCTTAAATCGAGGTGGTGTTTTCTTGGGGGAATATTGTTCTGAGAAGCGAGGAGAGCCAAGTCTGGACACAGTTGGGAGAGGTGCCCGGCGAGGAGATCGAGGAGATCCAACCGTCGAGCCTGGAGGCGACGACATTTGCATAGCCTTGACGGAGGAAGGTGATCGGAAGACAGGTCGCGGGTTGCCCCGGACAGTAGGAATAAAGTCTTCATCTTCTCTGTCATACTCAGAGAATCCGGAAATGCCAGAGACACCTGAGACACGAGGCGACTTGGTCATCCGTGACATGGCATCCTGAGCTTTTCGATGATCAGACTCTGAGACAGAACCCATTGAGCTCCGAGGGCTTCGGTCACTGAACACGTCGTCTTCTTGCTCGTGGTGAGAGCTGTTCTCACCCGCCTCATCCACACCGCCCCTTGCACCCTCAACTGAGCGCGCGACCGACATGTGGGCGTCTGATTGACGGGCACTGACGGGCTCGGAGTGAGAGATATAACCTGTCTCGTCTGATGCGGAGTAACTGTTCAAAGACTCGCGATGCTCGTTGTCGCCAAGTTGTGCGACGATATCTCGAGCTGCTTTCTGTATAAGAGCCTCGGTGCGACCGGAATGTCGACGGTCTGAGTAATCAGATCCAGATGAAGCAGAAGACTCACGTCGAGACCCGGAGCGATCTGACTCGGTGTCTGAGAAGTGCCTCTCTTCGATGCTCTCGACAGGGTCCTCGGCTTCAGCTTCAGCAGATTTGGCCTTGTCTTCTTCGGTGGGGTCCACAGCGGGAGCGTCCCCGGCAGGAATGTCCTCGGTGGGGATCTCCGCTGGAGGAATGTCTTGGGCTGGGGCGTCCTTGACCGGGTTATCGACAGGAGTATCCTCAGTAGTAGTGACGTTTTCGATAAGAGTATGTTGATCCTCGTCTTTATCTTTTGTATCGTCTAATGGGGCCTCTGGGACTGGTGTGTCGTCCTCAGATGCAGATTGTACTGTCTCGTCTGCCTCTACTTCTAGTTCTGGTTCTGGCTGCTCAATTGGCTCTTGTGTGTCAACTTGAGCCTCAGCGTCAGGCTCAGAAGGTTCTTCCTTAGGTTCTGATTGAGCCTCTGGTTCAGACTTTGCTTCGGTCTCTGGCTCAGCTGCCTCTTCGTTGGGTAGTTTCTCTTCCTCCTCAGTCTCTTCTGGCGTCAAAATAGAATTATCCTCTTCGGTAGCCTCAATCACAGGCTCAGCCTTGGCTTCAGCTGTCGAGTCGGGCTGGTTTGTTGTATCAATATCGGCATCAAGCTCCTTGGCGGGCTCGTTCTCTTGGTCATGGGCTTGTTCCACTGCCACCTTTGGCTCCTCGGGGGCCTTGTTTTCGTTATCGTCCATAGGATCGCTCAAGCACGATGGATCGACGTGAATCTCGAAATCGAGGTCCTCTGCCCTATTGCGTCGGGGCATCTGAGGGCAGGAGGAAGCGGTCAGTCTTTTTGTCCGTATGCGTGCCGCGAGTTTGCAGTGACACACACACGATTGAAGGGGAGATAAAAAGAAAAGGGATAAGGAAGCGAAGAGGGAAAAGGTGTCAAGGGGTCTTCCTGGAATCGCGCAGATATTATTCCTAGACGCCTGGCTTGTGTGGCAGCGGATGGTTGGTCAACGGCGTTGAGAGCAGCCCCGGCCTTTGTTTACCTCAGTTGCTGGGTCGACGACACTTTGGCCGCTCTATTGATCCCTGGTTGTATGATGACGCGACAACGGTCGAGATTTGCAAACGGAAATTGCTCATTGCTCAACGGTTAATAAAAAAACTATACAAGTTACAGTGAGTTTGTCCTTGATAATATCTCCAGTTTTCTTTGTCTTGGTTAATAGATATGTAGCTATTTTCGCAGGTATTCTCTCCATCGGAATAGCTCCTAGCTCTCCATATTTAATAAGTACCTGGCGTGGACATCTTGTGATGTCATCTAACTGCCCTGTGTTTGCAACGCTGAGATGCCCAGCAACAGACAGAATCCTTGCCTTTTCTATCTGTAACCCTATCACATCAGGCTAGACCAGCAAGAACTATGTGATACCTAAAAGCAACCACCGGTAACTCTTGCTTAACTAAGGTATGTCGTTACCACAGCTTTACTCTTAACCACCAAGTTTAGGGTAGCCTCCACTCCCAGGGAACGGCCCGTCGGATCTAGATTTGTTTCACTTACACTACTCCCGCATTCCTTAATGACGATAATAAACATAGAGGTCATTGTGTCTTTATATTCTATGTATAAAGATCGTAAGTAGTGACTCGCAAAATTAATACTTTTACGGTTTTTAATGCTGAGCTAAGACCTGTATACCCCCTACAGCTATTTATACTAGGGGCAGCCTTCTCTTCATATGACACTATGAGATGTAAATGTCACACCTCAACTCACCCCTTAGGTATCCTAAACTCCTATATCCCCATACCGAATACGAATCTCAATAGGATCACGCTCCATAACAGTACACCCCAGATCCAGAGAATGCTCTTGCCACACCTGATTCCAAGGCGAGCCATCTCCTCCCAAATCTCTCCACACACGGAGTGTCAAGCTTTTTGGTGTCACCCGAACCGAGAACTCAGTGCAACAAAAAGGACATATCCCGTTCACCTGCGTAGAAGACTCTTCAAACGCTTGCTGGAGACACCTAAAGAAACAATCGCTGGATTCAGGATCTCGACTTGCCCACCACCCTCTCGTAGCAGCTTCTGGTAGGGCTACCCCAAGAGCAGTCATCTTCTCACGCGCCTGGCGATGTTTGAAGGCATGGTATCGTGCCGGGGAAGTGTACTGATGCAAGCAAGGTCCAAAGCGTCCGAGTTCTTCAAGCAGTACCGGTCCAAAATTATTGGTGAATCTCCACTGGTTAAAGACAAGATACTTGCCAGAAACGACCTTGGGATGAGACAAGAAGTGGCCAATCACACCAGCCTTGAACAACGGATGGATGTTCAAGCGAGGTGCAAATTCAGTTTCGTAAGGTTTGAGAAGAGCCTTAAGAAACCTTTTCTGCCTCCTGGTCCTGCTCTCCAGCTGGCTGTACTTGACGCTGATCTGAACATGCTTGTGCTTGATCATCAAAGCTCCGCGCTCGAACTTGTCTATCTCCTTCATACTCCAACCTTCTGCTCGAAAGAATGGAGGGCTTTCCGGTTGCTTGGGTAGATCTGACGCTTTCATCTTTCGGAGTCGGGGTTTTGCGTTAGTCACCCAGTAATCAGGATATTCTCGAGCAATCAAGGCAAGATAAGTCAGTTGCTCTGATTTTCTGCGGTACGAGACTCGTCTCTTGACTTGACCGAGTGAGTTGTACACGCAAGTGCATGTTTGTAGAAGACACATTTGACTGCCAACCGGGAGATGATCACAGATGCTCTCGAGAATTTCGATGGGTATGTTGAGAAGCAGGCAATCTGGGTCCTGTTGCTTGCGACTGAAGTCCGTTTGTCGAACCAGGCCGACTCGGACCAGAGATTGATATATGACATTCTTGATTCGATCCATTTTGGAATTTGTTGCAAGTTAAGTGCTCTCAGCCAGAGTCTGTTAGAACCTTGTACGAAGATCTCGATAGAACAGCAGGTCGTGAATGTAGGCAAAGATAATTGATCAACTTGACGAGCTGTGAATTATAGTACGTGCTCTTATATATATATGTCCTCAAGTTTAGGTTACGGTTCTCATGAAACACCTCAAAGTAGAATCAACCTTTGTGCTATGGTTCTGCATGTACTGAGTCAAAGAAGTAAGGTTGAGATAATAAAGAGCTGCATGCAAGTAGCATACTCTATGGTCTGCAATGTCAAATATGAGTTAAGTGAAGAATTAACATGTCACAACTCCTGATCAAATATTACAACCACGTTTCTTCATCGCGGGCATGAAAGGACCTAAACTTGCCAGGTCCAGCCGTGCTTCTCATGCGTCTCTTTTAGAACTTGTATAGCCCTATCATAAGCGCGGTGCTTGACTTCTCGCTTGATAATAATATCAGGAACTGAAAGCAGTCAGTATCTATATTTCGTTGTGAGTTTATCAACTCACCCTCCAAGTATCCATGGAAGAACTCTTTCTCATGCATGATCTCAACTCTTGGATTTTCCCTCTCCCCATCTGCCGCATCCTCCTTGTTTATGCGCTCAGCAAACTCTGTCTGCTCTGCCACCAGTATGTCAATTCCAGGAACGACAAGTAGTATGCGCTCTGGCAGCGTCTCTGGTCTTGCCAGCACAGGACTAAGCCTCGGATCTTCGACATGTTTCGCTCGAGCAGGTGCTGCGTACGCATCGAACAGTGGCAAAAAGGGCTCTGATGGGTCGTTCTTAGGCATGTTTCCCGGGTGAGGTTTCTCCCAAGGGCGAGGACGTAAATCAATAGCAGCGTAGAAAGTCGTGATGGCCTTGATAGCGGTAGAAGAGGGGGCATGGCAGTTATCCTGCTGAGTGACTGCAATAGCTAAGTTTCCTCCTGCAGAAAAACCACTCGTAGTCATTAGAGTTGGATCTGCTCCCCATCGCTCTTGTGCATTCTCCTGCAGCCACTTAATTGTCGCATCGGCATCATCTACCGCAGCTGGGAATACATGCTCTGGCGCTACGCGGTAGTCAACATCTAGAACTACGGCGCCTGTTTGTTGCGATACCAGCTGATCAAAGTAAGAGTGGTCTTCTGGCAAGCCGCCAACGAATGCGCCGGCATGAAAGTTCACATGCAGTGGTCTCAGAGCTCTGCCTTTCCCTACACCAGCAGCCTTGAAGACCAACGCCCGCGCATATCGTTCTGGT
This sequence comes from Fusarium continuum, assembly GCA_013184455.1. NCBI lineage: Eukaryota > Fungi > Ascomycota > Sordariomycetes > Hypocreales > Nectriaceae > Fusarium > Fusarium continuum. The sequence continues at coordinate 35,424 of JABCKB010000091.1, read as the reverse complement.
GCGATAGGGAGATACTCAACAGTGAAACGACGGAACAAGAGACAGGGAATCGTTGCGATCGAGTAAGTTAGGAGGACAGCTGGTTGGAAGACTAGCAACCTCCAGCGTAAATCCCAAGGAATGTTGCGATAGAAGATGGCCACAAGAGTAGGCCGAAACCATGCATACAAGTGATGGATGATGCTGGAGACCATGTTTTAATTTGGGTTAGAGTAACTTTTTTGCTGCAGAGTTCGTGAATGTAATCAGATTTGAGACATGAGTTTAATAAGTGCAAAGGAACAAAGAAAGGCTGCATGTAAGCGGCCCAACATCGCACCGATCATCTCGGGAGCCAATCATCGATGCTACGCCACGTCAAGAGCAACACGATATCGTTGCAAAGAAAAATACTGATTAAAAGGAACATAGGATAGCTTTTGATTAATAATACTGAAAGATATGGTAGTTCTATCGCTTGTTGATCAGTTGCTGCTAGGTTCGACAGATGGCTGTGTCCTTGATACATCCAAGTTAAGTTTAACCTCGATGTACAAAGTCATCCAAAACCTTTTTTATAACACAATACTTTTATGAGATAGAACATGGGTATGCATTAAAGTAAATACAGGAAACTTTAACTGTATTGCATTATATGCTTCGGCGAGAAATCAATGAATATGAACCTGTACATCAAACATGTAACCATAATGCGCTCTTGAGCCCTATTCAGAGTGCCCTTGAAAATCTCATATTGTCAATAAATGTAAGAATGGTAAATAAAACATTCCATCATTCCTTGGTCTTGTTGCTCGTTTTACTTACCAATGACCATCCTCAATACCTGTATCTCCTTCCAAAGATTTCAATACCCAGCCCCTATCCTGGACTCACATCAAGCCCCCTTTTATCCTCTGCACCGTGGGTAATGCTGTATCACAAACAAAACCCCTCCGGTCGTACCACCAGCAGCTTTAAAATCCCACCAGACACAAACTTCAGTCTGCCCTCTTCTTGATTTACCTTGGCATCGTCTTCCAACTCATACAAGAGCTCCCTGCCGACTATCAGGTCGTCCCAAAGATAGTCGACGGCCAGTACCTTCTTTTCTCCCAGAGCGCCTAGATTGACGGATAAAGCAGTATAGAAAGCGCCATTTACGAAAGAGAAGGCCTGGGAGCAAAATACACCCAGACATCGCCATTATGGCTGTTTTCATGAAGGCTTGCCGTAAGCGTGGTAGAGAGCCGCATGACTTTTGTACCGTTTGTAGAACAGGATTTAGCATCACGGCTACGGGTGATTCATTGACGTTGTCAACAAGAAAGAACCTTGGAACGGGGGGGCTGCCTCTCGATTCTATATGGAAATGTCACCAGAGATATAGATAGTGCCTCCCAGAAGACGGACCTGAGGTGTCAAAGCATATGGCAGGGAGCATTCGGGCTCGGTTTGAGCGAGCTTAACCATGTTTGGATATCAACATATTGTTTCATTGGGTGAGAACGGTATGTATAACTATAGTCAAGTTGCATCGTAGCATCAGATATTAGCTGTAGAGAATTTTTGAATGGGTTATAACAATAACCGCCATACTCTCCCTGGCGAAGTACGAAGGAAGTGAAGATATACGCCACGGTAGACGCAGCCATAGCACATGTCAGACAAGGCTTTATGTGAATCAAGCCACTTCTTATCCAATCTATCTGTCAATATAAATCCTGGCCGCCACTCACGCACATGTGACCAACACGCATCCCGGTCCCTGTAGTTGCATTTGCAGCGGCCCGCCTATCCAAGCCCTCGGGTCATGTACATTGACTGTTGCCAACCTCACCCATAAGTGCATAGAAACACGAGATGAGGTCAAGTCACTTGTCAGCACGAGTAGTCTACATGGGAGTGCGAGTAGGAAAATAGTCTTGCTCATTTGTCAGAATAGTTGGAAATATCTCGTCATAGGCTCCAACCTAGCTGATACTCAGATACAATCACAGACAGAAATAACACTGAGTACTCCCCATGCTCGTGTGTTCCATATAAAGACCTGTATAGCCGCCCATCCTAAGCCCCAAGTAAAGCACCCATAAGATGACGCCGTGCCACGCTATGTCAGATTGCCAAAATCACAAACCCGTCCGCCTTGCCGAGTCATATCGGCTGATTCAAAGAGATAAATATTAAGGAACGATTAATATATGGATTGCGGTTACGGTTCTTCAGCCACAGGTCGTGTATGCTTTCTCGATACCTCTTGTTGTCGAATATTTGTCCCTCGTGTGCCTGGCCGGTGAGTGTCCGTCTGGCCTACCAGGTGTTCGCTCGGCCCATAAAATCCATGCATCTCCTCGTTGACAATACTGAGATTGCTTTGACCTAGAGAGTCACTTCGTATCCGTGGCCCACCTGATGGGCGTTGATTAATAGGGGGCCTGCCTACAACACTGGCAGCACTGCCAGATGATCGTCGGCGCTCGTCCCGTGGGAATACCACCGAGGATGGGGAGCTCGGTAGTTCTGGTATATAAGGTGTTGCTTCAAGTTCTGCCGTGGGATGAGCTCCTGCCATCACTCCCGGAGTACCATCAGAACTCTCAGAAGCATTGCTGTAATTCCGAACATGGGTATACGTCCCGTATGAGTCACTACTCGACCGGTTCCTCGTTGATCCAGTGAACCTAGAGATCTGGCTCATTCGCTGTTGTTGGTCGCCAGTCGCTGCAGCGCTGAAGTAATCGTCCCGATTACCCATTGCGTCCAAACTGGCATTTCTGCTCGTGTTGGCACTTCCCGATACCGCCTGGTACCCATTTGCCCCAGGTGTAGGTTCGTTAGAACTTTGATCAGCGCTTGCGAGACCGAATGGTGAAGTTGCTGCTGAATCAGGTCCAGGATTGGCCGGTCGAGGAGGTATCATTGATGGGTGAATCAAGGGATCGGCGCTCAGCTCATCAACCTCGGAGTCCGCCGTTTTGAACTCCCTTGTAGGTCGAGGTTGAGTGTTGGACCCGTTGGATCTGTCAGTGGTCTTTGTGGTGCTGACAGCAGCAACAACCTTGTTCAAATGGCGAATGATGATAAATGCCGCCACTAATACGATAATTAAAAAAGCCACAGAGCCAGCAATAATGCCAGCTAGTGCACCGGTTGACAGACCTCCCTTGTCGTCATCCTTATCAGATGAGGTTGTCGGGCTGACCTTGGGAATCGTCGAAGGAAAGTATTTCAGAACTGCTTGGTCGTTGTTCTCGCCCGCATCAACTGTTGGAAGAGCCGTAGGAGCTGTGGGGGTTTCGACAGTGACGGCCGTCGTCCTATAAGTTGTTCGCTCTCCCTGTATTGTCGTCGTAATGACCATGGTGCTCGTGACGGTCACAGGGTCAGAAGAGTAACACTGATTCACACCACATGCCATGCCGTTAGGACAACAGCCATAGCTTAGTGAAGATGGACAAAGATACTGGCTGCTAGGACATCCGTATGTATAAGGCGATCCAGAGGGCGGTACGCAACCGTCTGCAGTCTCACAGAGGTAACCATCTGGACAACAACCTCCTATTGTATGTGAGCTTGTCTCGCAAACAAATCTGATTTCCAAAGTACGAACCTCCATAGACGGGATCGCAAACATGCCAACCGATCCTTGTTCCACAAGTTGAAGGTCCCTTCGTTGTCGCTTGACAGCTCTCCTTGGCGCAGTCGTAGTTTTCGGGGCAGCATCCTCCATTCAGACTCGCCGGACATAATTTCATACTCGTAGCGCATTGTTCTTCTGCTCGTCGACCAAGGCCCGCAGCCTGTGTGATTTGCGCCTTCTTCTCAATCCGATGAACGCCATCGTGGCGTTTGTAGTCGGCGGACTCAACCCCCGAAGCCCAAAGCGCATTTACTAATAAGGCGACAAAAAAGCGACACCCCCAGTTCCCCATATTGGGCGACCATGGAACTGAGGGAGGATGCGATAGCGAACCGAGAGGTTATTTTGCGAAGTTGGGGGGAACGCCGATCATAAGCAGAATGCGATACAGCTGCCTTAAACGGTCGTTATCGCAAATATACGGATATAGTCTGGGTGATCGTTGCGGATTTAGGACGGTCGCAGTTCGCTTCGAGACGAGATCGTCGTAGGGTTAGAGTCGGATATTTGGTCGTTTCAGAACGAAATGCTCAGAAACAGTGAAAGGGAGAGAAAAGGAGGAAGGAGTCAGACAAAATAGAGAGAATCCTAATGTAAGCAATGGAGGCCTTAGATGCTTGTCTAGAGCCGGGGTTAGAGGATGCTACGCCACGAGTGAGCAGTAGGTAAATGCTTCAATCGTGCCAGACAGCGTCTGTAGGGCTGAGCAAAAAAAAAAGCCCACTGAAACCGTCTGCGTGGGTCACTCTGGTTTGACGGTCAATCCGAGTGCGCAGCGCTGGCAAGATTGTTAGAAATATCTCCTCTCAAGGTAATTATCATGGGTCCAGCGTGGAGACTGAGGCAGAGTGAAAACGGTGAGAAGGTGAACAACGATGAGCAATGGCCTACGGATAAGCAATAATGGGCATGACACGCAGCTCACCCTCTCTTGCGGGGGAACAGCTTGAGCTGAAACTGAGTCGATACCATAGGCCAAGAGCCTCAAGAGGATCGATTGGTGACGGAGCTGTCAGAGAGCACTAGAAATGCGGCATCACTTCGTTGCTCATCATCTTCAGCTGTACTCGCTTGAGTCGCAGCTAACGAAGCGGTGCGTCTTGTCGGATTCGCTGGGGGCACCGCCCCGATACTACAGTTCAAAAGCGAAGCCCCCCTGTTGGTCTATTTCTATACCGTTACCACTCCTGCTCAAGACGAATGCTGAGTCTCTCATCGCATCATTGGCCGATGATGGAATTCGCAACCTTCAGTGGCCGACTGTACGCGGGGAGTGCATCGTTTGGGGCAGATGGTGCGCCCAAGTGCATTGGCGTTACTACCGTGGCAGCCATTTAACGGTCTTGTGCGTCTGACAAGCAGACAAGGCCACGAATTAAAGCACCGTCTTGCCGTAGAGAACCTTGTCGATAATCAATAGAAGGGCCTTATTCGACCAAAGCACTGGGGCTTGGGGGCCGAGAACCTCATGGGCGGAGGCATACATTGGTGACACTTGAACGAATAAAGAGACCGCTTCGACTTCGCATGGTCAGGTGACCCACGTACAAGGCGGATAACTGGATCGATAACTGAATCTTCAACAAGTGTGTTAATAAAAAGGTAGCTCAGTTCTTTCAAGGCAGGGAATGCATCACGAGATCATAGCGCCATCGGAAATCCCCCAGCAAGCGTGGGCTGAAAATTTCCTGGCCGAACTGGGGTATGACCGTTTCTGAGCGGTAAGCATACAGCAACTATGGTAGCTCACGAAATAAACCAACTGACACAAAAGGACATAATCTAGTAAAATTTAACGTTAGCTCGCCCGTCAGATGGGGCCGCTGTTTGAGACTTCATCGCCTTAGTATGCCGATGGTTGCTCGAGGAAACCGTCGACATCATGAAGTAGCGGCTGTTTGTCCTAAAATAGACCCATCCCCTCGTTGGAGACGGATGGGCCCTAGTTAGAGGCTCTGGGGCAGACGAAGGGACTTTGGGATTTGAGTGGTTATGTGGGGGCGTACCTAGAGCCGATGTTAATTAAAAGGGTCTCCGAGATGTTGCGGACCTCGGCTTACCGTCGCAAAGGATGCAAAAGATGATGATGGTAAGCGCCGCCTACCGCAATTTCGTGACTGTGCACGACGAATTCAAGAGCCGCACAAAGAAACAAAGCTGTCATTGCCAACGTGCGAGCTATAGCTAAGTGCTACAGTACATATATTTCTCAGTTAAGGAATCCACAGTGGCAATTATGGTGGTATGGCATGACGAATGGAGATGGACTGGTTAACCACCCTTTCGATCATGAGGTTGGAGTGTCAGGTACGGTTATCAAGGAGCAACGCTATAAATGATCAGCCCAGATCGTGCACGTTTGTCTCTCACCACTGTCAACAATGCTTGTTTGAAGCCAAACCTCCTTAGCTTTAGTGCTAATCAATCATGAAGTTAGACCTCCCAAATACCGCATGGATGTTCGACAGCTGGGTATCCATCAATTCCATCCGTACAAAGGAGTGAATAACCAGTCACGGCCGTTTGGTCTGCATCGGGCTGCCAAAAGTCGTTAGGCCTCTCAAGGGTCCTGCAACGTTAGCTGCATGTCGGTGCCTCACCAGACGCCACCTTCTCGACCAAAGCTGCTGTGGTCTCGCGGCCGCGGCTCTGGGCTTCATAATCAGTCGCTGCCGTTGATGTCGTGTTCGTCCGTCTTGGTTTCGATCGGTACCTGACGGTAAATAAACAAATCATCGATGCGACAGCAATATGACATTTTCTAGAACTGGTAGTTCCAGAAACGTCCTAAAACTCGTGTTGCTGTCCGTCCCCCGCCAATACCGATTTTAAAGCATTGCCGATCAATGGGCGTAAATAAGGGTCCCTGAACTTTATTTGACAGTCTCGGTCCATCGAGTCCGCTGTTCCTGCGCAAGCGAAAGGGTCAAACTTGCCCCAGCTGCCCAGCATTTCCTGTCAAACCGCGCGGGCGGGGGTGTTGATCATCCCTTGTTATGATCTCCGTGAGGATTCCCATTGTCTAGAAGAGCGAAGATCTCAGGCCCGATGCAACATAATAAACGGGTGAGACGGGAAGGGTTGCGGCGTCCGGCAAAGCACGCGGGGGCGGGAACGGATGGACGTCCTATGCCTCAGTGGCTTGGTGATTAGCCAGGTCTTCTGGTTTGCCGCACCTGTTAGAATGTGTTACCCATCACCATCTGACCCAAAACGGCGGAGTGGCATCCCGTGTAAGCCCAAAGCTGCTGAAAGCTGCTGAATTGGCAGTCTCATTACCCCGGATTTTCCAGCGCACCGGGGAAAAGAATGCCAGGGCCAGGTGTTTGCCGCCTGCTTGATGCTGCAGGGACGTGAGATGCCTGAGTCTCAGTACGTGCTTGAACAAAGTAGGTGAGGGTGTGACTGATAACGTTTCCCTCATCAGGTCGATTCTAGAACTTCGAGAGTTGAACTTTGGGTGGCGTTGGTTGAGGGTCCTCTCCATGTGAATGAGAGTCACCTGCTGTGAATGAGCGGGGGTGTGGATTTGCATTTTGCACCACTGTGTTCTGACTTACACTGTCTTAGAACTGTGCTTCGTCTGCTAAACAATGAGCCTCGTACAGTGAGAACTAGCCGGCTTTCAGACCCCTGTTCTGCTCGCCCACCGCAAAATGTACCTAACAATCCCCCCCTGTAGATTTATCCATGGTCTCCCATCCCCCAAACCTCTCCACAGAGCTAAGGAGAGAGGAGAGGAGAGGCCAAAAAAATCTTCAGGGCGCACTGCTCTCTTCCACGGCCGAGTCAACTGCAGCGCCCGTAACCCCGCAAGCTAGCAAAAGGTTACTCTGGCCAGACTTGGGAAAGTGCCCCGGCATGGGGCCAGGGATGTCGTGGATGCAAAGATCACGATGGTGTGTAGTGACAGGACTGGCAAAGCCAAGGCCTTTCTGTTGGCTGGTACCGAACCATGACGCCCCGAAGACGCACGAGGCATCAATTTTGATCCCTTCCATTTCTTCTTTTCCCCTTCGTCTCCCACCCTCCTGTCTTGACTTCTTGACTGTCAACCACATCGTCATCTTGGCTTCACATTTGCGACCAAGTGCTTGAATTAAATATCACCATCAATCTCCCCCATCCGCGACCAATTCCTCCCCAGATCTTCGGCCTCTTGCGGACATTATTTTCCCCTCTTCCTTCCCCCACATCAACGCCTATCAGCTATTCAGCATCAACAACTTATTAACGCTAGACGTTAGTCGACAACTACTTTATTCTCGTTTCTACACAACAACTTTGTAGCGAAAATCCTGCTTTTGCGACTGCGACATTTTCATCGCCAACCTTCTTGAGGCTCCTGCAGCATCATTATTGGTAGATGGAAACCGCATGACTGACCTTGTGATCCTTTGATCAACTCCATTCACCACCACATAGCTTCTACTTTCACAATGTTGCTGTACACAAGACTTGCGCCTCCCAAGGTTCCCAAGAAACGCTCGCGTGCAGGTGTGTCAATTTTCTGTTCTGGAATCCTTCTGTTGCACAACATTGTTCAAAGTACGCTTGGCTGACTCGGACGCGGTTCGTCGTCGCACAGGATGTAGCTATTGGTGAGTGCATGCCACCCTGTCCCTGCTCTGTAACAACTGACTAACATCATTTCCCTACAGTAAAGAAAAGGTACAGAGCTCACTCAGTGTGCGCAGTTGCTCTTATACTGACTTCTCTGCTACAGAAGAAGAAATGTGATGAAATTCGACCTGCATGTGCTCGATGCCAAGAACGCGGCCAGGAGTGCATTTACGAACCAGTCCGACCTCGCCAGAGGCGCAAGCGCGAGTCTACCATCCCCTGCTCGCCATTCGATACCAATTCTTCCTCGGGCTCCGACAGGGCCACTCATGCTTTAGATGCCCATGCCACCTCGGAATGGAACGACGATTCACACGATAAATCAGCTGACGAAGACTCACTTGATGAAGCTCTTGCCACGACGCAGGCACCAACACTCAACACTTCTCTCGTCAACAGGACTGCCAGCAAACACAGAGACAGCCTATTAGATTGGGCCTCTACCGACCTACCTGTAATTTCTCCCCTTGAATCAGTCGAATTTCAACTGCCTCCATTCGACGAATCCAAGTTTGTCGTTCAACATATCGAGAACGAAGAGGACGATGTTGAGGACATAGTTCGCCGGGAGCCAATTAGCATCAATATTCCTACGACAACATATGCCAGCACCTATGCGGCCGCATATGCAGCCCCTAGTCCTTCGCTAGCTATGATTGCGCCCGTTTCAACGCCATCCCCTCGACTCGAGTTCTGCTCTCCTGTGTTTTCAGAGTTCTCTGATCGCACCAACCGACGCGCCCTTGTGGATCATTTCTGCAATGTCCTGTCACATCTCATCGTGTTCCGCGAAGAGTGTGGCAATCCTTTCCAGCAGCTTGTTCTTCCCTTGTGCCACGAGAGCCCGGCTGTGACTAATGCTGTCTATGCTCTGGCAAGCGCTCACCTCGAATATCGGGGGGTTGAAAACGATGAGAAAAGCGTCTACTTTCACAACAAGGCCATTCAAGGCCTTGCCCGCTTGATTCAGAAGGGTGCAGGAGCGAATCGAAACGAGTTACTGGCTGCTATTATGCTTCTTGTGTATTACGAAGTAGTAAGTTTTGACAGATGCCGATTGCGCTTTGTAGTTTTGCTGACAGTCTCTCAGCTGGTTCAAAAAGGCCGATCCAATATTGTCGATGGCCATCTCAAAGGCGCCATGACTATCATGAGCAACAATGAAACTGCCACTGATCCTACTGGCATCTTTTTAGAGCGGGTGAGTTTACCTGTAGCATTTTTGACGAGAAAGTTACTGATAGCCTTTAGGCTTTCCGTTTCTATGATGTGATTGCAGCACTATCATTTGGTACTGCTCCTCTGTCCAGCGCCCCGGGTACCAATTACCTCACACCGTTCCCCCCCCTGGATTCTGGTGGTGCTATGTCTTCTCTCAACAGCGTCGACACTCTCCTCGGCATGGCTACATCCTTGTGGCCAATTATTCATCGACTATCTAATCTTTTGGCTCTCAAGGATCAGCTTGATGTTGCTGTTACCAATGAAGAGGTTTCCAAAGTTGCTGTTCTCAGAACCGAGTTTGAGACCTCAGCATCGGCCATCGAGACTGCGCTGGAAGACTGGCACCCCGTACTCCCCGAAAACTCGATCTTGAACCAGAATCCTGAAGAATTGAGTCCTGAGCAATCGACGGAAAGGAGCCGGCTCCAGAGCATCCTCAGCAACGCTTTGTCTTACCGCCATTCCGCGTTCGTTTACCTTTACCGCACCATTTACAGCTACCCGCGCAGACACCCGCTAGTGCAGCGCCATGCGCACGTTAGCCTTACACACTGCGTCGGAACTGTCAGTAATACCGGTCCTATGAGTGCCCTTCTCTGGCCGCTGTTTGTCGCTGCTTGCGAGGCTACTTCACTTGCCGACCGTGAGCTTGCACGTCAGTCATTTATCGCCATCAATCGACGACAAGGCATGACGAATATCGACCGTGCATGGACCATTGTACAAGAAGTATGGCGACGTGCAGATAAGGCAGATATGTTGCAGCAACAAGAAGAGGCAATGATGATGGGTGTCAGGCGTGGAGGAGATCTGTGGAGAAGAGTGAGTGCGGATATGGGCGTGACGATCGTTTTTGGATAGAGAAAAAACATGGACGAATTCAAATGATGGCGACGACAGCGGATTGGCGATACCCGTTCAGCAATTATACACTGCTGAATACTATTGGAGTTGAAAAGGAACATGAAGCGAGGCGACACGACACAATGCGTTTATTCTGGAGGGCTGGGTGCGCTGCACTACCTGGCGTTGAATTGTTAAGGATAGCTCTCTGCAAACTTATTTTGGGGATGGTTATCTGCTTAAGATATCAACTAGTTACCCGTATATGCGAACGCGACGTGCTGCATCAATTCATAGATCTAACACATAAGTGACCTTTGTGTGGATATCGATTATGAAGATAATTTGGTTCCATCACATTTCAGAGCACTATCGATGCAGTGCCTGTTTAGTGGATCTCGATCGAATTCGCCACTGACATCCATGGAATCGAGGACTCCGTGATTTAGGGCGATGATGCGGCGGGCAGTGCATAATGATCTGCATAGACGTTGCATGTTGACGTTGAATCATCAGTTGGCGAGTCGCGAGTCCATCAAATAATGTTGTTGACGGAGGCAGAGTCGCTTACGGTACCTGAATACCGTACCATGTTCAACTGCCCCGTACATTGTCAAGCCAAGTACTTCCCCGCATTCTGGAATAAAAAGTCAATCACTTTCGTTGCTTGGCCATCCATTCGGCTCGGCTTGTTCGGGGTGGCTGCCGGATCATGGGATTGACAACTGTCTAGCGCCGTGGGGTGCGTTTCAGATGAAACAACCAGAACACAATGTTTCTAGTCAAATTTCGTATAAAGAGATCGTTTGAAATAGGCGAGTCCTCGATCATTGTGTAGTCATGTATTAGGTTGGTCACAACTCAATGTCTTAGAAGAGAGATGAGAGAGTTTGCGCAGTAACCCAATCGTATATAAAGCACATGATAGAACGACTTGGCGTGAAACATGGCACCCCGCCTCTAAGAATAGCAATCTGGGACTCTTCATGCATTTCACTTCTCGGCATAGAGATATGTATGTGATACATGTAAAACATCAAGACATGGGTATTGCAGCTCAGTCGGTCACTTGATCTTCTGCTGAAAGGGGGGCTCAATAAGGCGGCCGTTACGTTGGCTTTTGCTTTTTTATTAGTCTAACAAGTTTGGGGGCAGTAACCAAGAAAAGGGGAAAGAAAAGAGAAAGAGGAGTTGGTGGAGGGGGATTGGATGAGGTGAATCCTTGGGGAAAAGGGCTGTGATGAGAGGAGTGAGAGATCAAGGCTAAATGTTGCCACACTTATGTGATGTTGTTTGTTCTTTTGTGCCCTGTTTTGTTGTATTGCTTGTTACCTCGATTTCTTTCCTTGATTTGTTGCAATATCCTGACTTTGATTCTTACAACACTATCAAGACGTACATGTTGCATGAGCAGTTGTATGTGCGATAGAGACTGAAACGAAGGCACTAAGGTGTTATACTACCTTTGAGGTAAGTGATTGCGTACCTATATCTCCCATGTCATTTGAGCTCTGCAGTTCTTTCCCTCCACATGAACATTTACCCCACCTGCCTAAACACCATCCCCGTCCCCAGACGTGACTCCCTGTCGTCCACTTTCGTAATCACTTCTTTTTGGGCTTCAACGAATCTATCTACAACCTTTCACATTCCCTCAACTCGTCTCACTCAAGCAATTGTTGATTACTTTGTTTCTTTCTCAGCTGCAGCGACAAGCTATTCATCCCTGTTTGATCTCCATTTCACTCGCTCTCTCCGATTGCCCAATCTCGAATCCTTAATCTACCTATCGGACTGTCCCTGTGCCGTCGCTGTCGGTTTCATGTTCCTGATTGTTTATACACGACCGATCCCGAATATGCTGCTGGGCCATTGATGCGCCCTCATCTCGTCTACCTTTAGCGCCTTTATTGAATCGATAGAAACACCATCTTAACTCTTTTCACAGAGTCTAAAGACCTTCCGCAATCGCAACCTCTGTTGTCGCATTCGCATCCCTTGCTTCTCTATCTCCGAGGTTGCATTGCCTGCCACCTATTTCATACTCGCCCAACACAAAGACACCGAACCCCGCCAGTCAGCTTGTCGTTCGTCATCACGCTTCGGCCGCTTATAGCCCCTTGTTCCATCTTTGCGCCGGGCCCTCAGACATCCACTTCAACGTCCGCTTCCGCACCCACCTCCACAACCTTGAGAGAAGCATCACCATGTTCTAGTCATGAGCACCCAGACCAACACATCGGACTCGGTTCCGCCGCAACCGCGTCCGATTCGCTTTGTACACAACCAAGGACAACCGCCTTCTAAGCGACGCCGGATCAATGCTGCGTAAGTTGTTTTTTGCTTTACTGTGATTGCACGGTTCTGTACTCTTCAATCTGCTTCGGCTTCTCAGTCTCTACTTTGTATTTATTCAATCATTTAAGCCTACGTACTTGAGTCAATTGCCTGGCACTAACTCCTTTGCGGCTTAGGTGTTTGACCTGCCGAAAACGCAAGACGAGATGCGCTGGCGAAAGACCCGTTTGTTCTACATGCACCAAGAACGGCCACCGATGTCTAGGATATCCTGAGGAGATAAAGAGGGAGGAAGGTGAGAAAGTAGTACCGTTGGACAAGCCTGGCCGTGAACGAGCCGAGCACGAACTCTACGACCATCACGATGAGGACCCAAAGGACGAGAAGGCTCCAGTGCCAGCCTATCGCACGCCCGACGCACCGGCTCCCCATTCAGCCCTGGAGGCTACAATGCCGCTCGCGAATATGATCGATTCGAGGCTTGGCGAGAGAGAAACCTTGAATGCGCCTGCACACAATGGTCACCATCCTTCGTCTATGGCCGCGCAAAATATACCATCTCCTACAGCTGTACGTCGGTCCGAAAGTCATCGCGTCCCCTATTTTCGCTACTTTGGTCCGACCGCCATTGTTCCCGGCTTCAAACAAATGGTTGTTTCTGTGCGCGATCGCAGGCGCTCGACTGCCGGTTCAATGACCGGGACTTCGCCTATATCAGCTCATAGCGGAGTACAAGGAAGCAGCTCAGCTGTCGATAGCGACGTGATTAGCGAGGAGCTGCCTACCTACGACCCTAACGATCCTGCTCCGGTTCACCCTCTGATCATTAGTCTCATCAACACTTTCTTCGTGCAGATGGGCTCCAGTTACCCATTCCTTCGACAACCAAAGTTCTTGCGCATGGTGAAAGAAAAGAGGGTCGAACCTATACTAGTCGATTCTATATGTGCTCTAGCTGCAAGGTTCTCCGATTCACCAGCGCTTACAAATGGGAATGACAAGATGCCGAGGATGGAACGCGGCGCGGTGTTTGCGCAGAGAGCCAGGCAAGCCACTGTCGATACCTTCCCATGCCCAACTGTTGGCGCTGTACAGGCTTGTCTTCTGATGGCATATGAGGGTTTCGGAGCAAGTCAGGACAGTGCTCTGTGGATGTATCTCGGTCTCGCTATTCGTATGGCTGTCGACTTGGGTTTGCAAAAGGAAGTCGGAGTTCAATACCACGGCGAGAAGGATGCTTTGTATTCTCAGAACTGGGGTCGCCAACCAGGAGATGAAGGAAGTTCTGAGACGAAGGCGGGAGAGTCAAGTACACTCAACCCACAGGAACAAAAAGAGATCGTACAGGAACGGATGGACACATTTTGGGCTGTCTTTATCCTTGACCGTGTCATTTCTTCAGGGACTGGTCGTCCTGTAACATTTCGGGATGACGACTTGGAACTCTCGTTCCCAGAGCCCTTTATCGACCCAGCGACGAATTGGCCGGCACCCTATCCTATCTTTCTCCAAATTATCCACCTCTATGGGCGCGTCTGTGACGTTCTTAATAAGGTCCGCAATGCGCAGGATCTCACCAAAGATACATGGGATAAGCTTGGCGAGATGGAGCATGAGCTGACAAGGCTCTACAAAAGCTGGGACTGGCGTCTACAGTTCAATGTGAGCAACTTCAAGGCGTACTTGGGAGCAGGTCAGGGCACGACATTCATCCTGTTGCACTTTTGGTTCCATGCTCTCTTCATCATTCTTCATCAGCCAACCCTCCTTACTCCCTTTGCTGAACTTCGTAGCGAGCTGCAACTCCTGCCGGACAGCCGCGAGCTTAGCATGAGCAGCGCAAAGACAATTTGCGATATATTGTCTTTTGCGGACCTAATTGATCCCAAGAGCTTCATCGGAAACCCATTTACCAGTCAACCAATTTATATTGCGGCCTGCGCATTTGTGATGGAATCAAGTGCCAATGCCTCGAGTTCTCCATCGCGGGCCAATTCACCCCCCGGCACCCAGCAAACAGATGCTCCCACCGGGGGCAACAAGTCTCGGGATGCAAAATCGTCGAGGCACTCTCTCTTGGCTTCTGCAGCGAATCAGAATTACCAGAAGTGCTTTAACTCTCTACAGCAGGTCCAGATGTATTGGGGTGGTGCTACGTACATCATCACTGCTTTGGACCAAAGGGCGAAGGGTATCTGGGACTGCGAAACTTACACAGCGGAAGAGTATGAAAGTACAAAGGCAACTCGAAGAAGCAGCAATGGCACAGTGAATAACCCGTTCCCCAAGTTTGAGAATAAGGCCTCACCAAGGCTGTCAGGGCCGCCTATAGCATGGACCCTGGCGGGTACGGCTAACTCGCCGAACTCGAGTTTGACTCTCATGTATCAAAACCGCGATTCGACGACTCAGGCTGGAACCCAGCCCAGCCAGCCATCAAGAGCCCCTAGCACACCACCCGGCAATATGATCTTTGACCCTATTCGACAGAGTCTCCCAGATTCGACGAGCATGCTCGCTCCAGCTTATCCTCAGCCTAATATCTCGGCCGTGAGGCAATCGCCTCGCCCGGCTATGCCTCGTCGGACTTCGAACCTTTCAACAACGAGCGCCCAAACGCGACCCACTGTTCAGTTTGATGGCGTGCCTGAGGATGGTGAAAGTAACGACTTTTATTCTGGCCCAAGATTCACCCCTACGAGTCAACCCACAACTGGCTTTGACGCATATAGCGTTTCGCCACCGACAGCGATAGCAGAGAATGGGGTGAATCCAACCACGACACTCTCAGGAGCCAATCCCATGTATTTTGGCCAAAACAACTTCCAATATACAATGCCTTGGGGTGCTCCGATGGGAAGCATGGATGGCATCACTTTTGATAGCCAGGACATTGATATTGCTGCTCTGGGCCTGCAGCAGTCAGACATGATGGGCCCTTGGTTAGACTACATACCTTCGGATGTGTTAGGGCTGTTTGAGCAACATCCACACATGGGCCAGGGCGGTCACTAATCATATTGCTTGGCTTTCTACTTGATTCGGGCATTTTGTCGATTCATACACAGCCATGGACGATGGCATGGTGCATTTGCAAGGCGTCCTGGTAATAGGGTTCGGCGTTTGTGATGGGAGTAATAAAATAGGGCTACTACTCTGTATCAAGATATTCGAGTCCGAGCTTGGCGCAGCAGGTGTATCGGAATCGGTTTGAGATTTTTTAATGACATGTATTCTCTTGTATATACGTATGTGGTATTTCTCTGTAAACTATAGGCAATGTGGTAGCGGATTGGATATACGATGTAAAGAAGAGCAGAAAAGGGGAAACATGAACGACAGAAGCGAAAGTTGACCCGCCAGCAACCAGTAAAAATGTTCACAATTATCTATATATCATACAAAGAGTGTTATTTACAGCTTCGCCTTAGCCTCCTTTAACCACTGCTCATACCAAACCTTTCCAAACTCCTGTCTCTCCCCCTCCCTAGCCTGCGCCTCTTCAAACCGCCTCTCATGAGCCTCCATAGCTGGACCTTTCATAAACTCAACTAAGCCGGCGTACATCTCCGTCTTCAACACACCGTAAACACCCGACTTGCTCTTATCGATGAGTTCCTTTTCCTTGATGAAGCGCAGCAAATCATCGAGCCCCTGCGGTGCCAGACCATCGGCTATGCCGGCTGCTACGGCGTCTTCGCCTGAGAAGCGCTTGGCTTCGAGAACGAGACTCCGGTAGGTAGAGTGGGAGTACTTGACCCGGAAGAGAGCTGACATGGCGGGCTTGAGGGGCGCACCGAAGATGAGTTCGTTGAGACAGAGGAAGCCACGTGGAGAGGGAGCGAGGCGGTAGTCTTGGGATGTGGCGAGCATGAGGCCGCCGGCGAAGGCGTGGCCGTTCATGAGGGCCACTGTAGGCATTGGATATCTAGATAATCCGATTAGTACAAGAATAGCTTTACAGTGGAAGAATTGGTGTGAAAGACATACGTCAAGAAGCGGTTCCAGACATCATACAGCAGAGGCCAGAAGCCCTCCGTAGCAACGGCATGTTCAAGATCAAGACCATTACTGTAGAACTTTGGTATCCCAGAGGTGGTCGCCACAACACCGTGGGGGTAGCCAAACTCGACAATGTCAAGAGCATTGAGAAGGGCCTTGAGGACGGGCGTTGTGAGGCGGTTGTCGGGGGGTGATGTAAGAGTGAGCAGGTAGACTCTTGGCGAGGGCTCGGTGCATGTGAGAGTGCCGCCTGGATGGGCACCGCATTGAGCGATGGGGAGTGTGAAGAGCGAGGACATTTTTAAGTGTTGAGAGTGGATGCGTGAGGATGTGGTGAGTGACAGTAAGGGCTGACGGTGGTATAAGAAGCGTGGAGTTGTAGCGTGGCTAAGGGAAAACACCTCGGCTCGTAAATAGAGAGCGTAGATCTGAGATTGTGCCGGCACATGGGAATCTTATGATACGCCAGTGGAATATTGTACTGTTACTGTAAGTGAATCAAGTAATATGGCATTGTTTGAGTGCGATATTGCCGCTAGTCTTCGATCATGTAACATAGCTACTTGTTGTCTATCATTCTATTATTATCATTCAAAAGTCTTGCATGTGAACAAGCCCAGCACAATTAAAGATTCTGGGGTAAAAAGCTACGTACCGCTCATGATGGAACTGCCCCACTTGCCATGACAGCCACGTACTTCAATCAGCCCCAGCCAATCATTGTATTCCTTTCACATGCCCCACGCATCTCCAGCTCCAGCTCATTTCCTCTACTCCAACCCCCACCAAGCACCCTTCTCTTCTCTCGTAAACCAAACCACCAAGAGGAAGAGCGCAAACATGGCTCGAGACGCCAAAGACAAAGACAAAGGCTCCGTCGTCTTCTTCCACCCCGATCTTGGCATCGGTGGTGCTGAGCGACTTGTTGTCGATGCCGCTGTTGGACTTCAAGAGCGTGGACATCGCGTGGTGATATTTACTAACCACTGCGATCCGAAGCATTGCTTTGATGAATGTCGCGATGGTGCATAAACCAATCCCAAGATCTCTCGTATACAGTCATACCAACTAACACACCCCCAGGAACCCTCGACGTCCGTGTTCGTGGCCACTGGCTCATCCCCATGTCCATCCTCTCCCGCCTCACCATCCTCTGCGCCATCCTCCGCCACGTCCACCTGCTCATCCACATTGCTCTAACCGGCGAGCTTCACGCCCTACGCCCCCGCGCCTTCATCGTCGACCAGCTGTCCGCCGGCCTGCCTCTCCTTCGCTACATCGCTCCCGCCTCCCCGATCCTCTTCTACTGCCACTTCCCCGACCTTCTCCTAGCGCAGGGCCGCGAGTCTGCCCTCAAGCGCCTCTACCGTCGCCCGTTTGACTGGCTCGAGGAGTGGACTATGGGCTTCGCGAGTGCTGTGGCGGTCAATTCGGGATTCACAAAGGGTGTCGTGAATAAGACGTGGCCGAATCTCAAGAAGCGCACGGAGACAAAGGTGGTTTATCCTTGCGTGGATACTGAAGTCAAAGAGACGGAGGAGGTTGGCAGTGACGGAGATGTTCCATTCAAGGGAGAGAAGATTATCTTGAGCATCAATCGGTTCGAGAGGAAGAAGGATATTGGTCTTGCGATCAAGGCTTTTGCCGCAATTCCCGAAGATGAGCGCAAAGGTTGCCGACTCATCCTAGCAGGTACACTATGCATAAGTCTTTTCCATAAAACCATGAATGATACTTACTTAGCGCCAGGCGGATACGATCCTCGGGTCTCTGAAAATGTCCAATACCATTCCGAACTCGAAGCCCTTGCCTCCTCCCACTCTCTCGACCATCTCACCACAAAGACCCTAATCACGGCTCTGTCCGCGCCTTCCAACGTCCCCGTTCTCTTCCTCCTCTCGATCCCCAACACCCTCAAAGCCGCACTCCTCCGCTCCGCACGTATTCTCCTCTATACACCGGCAAACGAGCACTTTGGTATTGTTCCCCTCGAGGCCATGCTCTCCCGCACGCCTGTTCTGGCCGCTGACTCAGGCGGCCCCGTTGAGACTATCGTTGACGGTGAGACGGGATGGCTGCGATCGCCAAAGGATGTCGACGCCTGGGCGGAGGTGGTCCGTGGCGCGCTGAAACTGAGCGATGCCGAGGTGCAGTCTATGGGAGACAAGGGCGCTGCCAGGGTCAAGGAGCTGTTTGGGAGGGAGCAGATGGCCAAGCGATTTGACGAGATCCTGGACGACATTGTCGCTAGAAAGTCTCCTGTGTCCGCTACACGGACCGTCATCAATGCCGCCGGAGTATTGGTTGTGTGTCTACTGGGGTTGGTAGCTTCAGCACTTGTTGCCCGCAGAGGAAAGTGACCTATGCCATCAGAATTTGTAATTTGATCAAAATGCACATGTAAAGGTTCAATGTCATCGAGGTACATTTAGACAGGTGGATGTGTCCATCTCAGCTACTTGCAATATACCATTTATAAGCACATTTGATCCAAGAGATGCAAGATATTTAGTGCGGAAGACTCAACAATTTCGAGTCGCTATAGATTATCCATGTCTTTGCACTGCATCCGACACGTTCTCAATATATGGGATAATATCCAACAGAAAATGCGACATGTTCCTCCCTATATCTATGCAAACTGCACCAAAGCCTCCCTAATTCCCCAGGATAGGCTGCTCCAATGCCACCTTATGTAGCCCAGCATGAAAATGCAAAGACTCATTCTTTGTGCTCCTGCTCCGATATATAAACAATGCGTCCGTGTCCACAGGACTAACTTCCAGCGACACGGTGGCGTTCTGGGCCTCTGCCTTCGTTCAACACATCTTCTTTCTGTACTCATCTCCTTCATTGATCCATCTCATAACCCATCATTATGCTCATTTCCTCATCCATGCATCCATCATCTCTCGTCCCGCCCAAGAGCAACGACCCGTCCCAAGACAACGTGGGTGACGTTTTGTAGCAATTGAACCACCCGTAATGTGCTGTAAATAGCATTGCAGTAAAAGTGCCTCTATGACGGAAGCGACGGTCTAATAACAAGAAGAAAAAAGCACCTGATATGATCCCAGGCCTCGTATATATAGTGAGGGCCAAACGCTTCAAAGCGTTTCCCGGGCAGCTTGAGATGCAACCCAACCTATAACGAAAAGACTCAATGCTTATCTGGCATCTGAACAAGTATGTAGTTTAGAAGTAAAAGAACTAGATATATCTTTGCCACGAAACGGGGAAGGGGTATCAATGTTCATACGGTGACGTCCCCTCGTCACCGTATGCAGAGGTCGGCACCTTCTTGGCAGTCTCGGTGCTTGCAATGCTAATATTGGTATCGCGCCTTCGAGGATTGAAGGCAGGAGGCCGTGATGTGGACTGCGTTGGCCTTTTCTTCGCCTTGGCCATCAGCAGTATTCCATCATCACTGCCATCATCGTCGTCGAAGTCTTCCTCGACAGGTCGTGCAACAGGAGTGCTTGCCACAGAGTCTTGAGAGCCTCCTTCGAGATGTACAGCAAGCGAGCCGCTGTCCATGGCAGGAGGATTACCGTAAAGGTGGTTGATAGGAAAGCCGTCAGATTCTTTGTCAAACGCCGGTGGCGTAAGACTGTCGGTAGTCTCTAGCAGCTGGGGATGGGCGCTAACGATGCCCGGTTTACACAAGAGTTCGGCTTCCATATCAGCTGAGACAGAGCTGGCACCACTAAGTAGAGCTGGTAAGGAGGGGTCAGATTGGAATGCCAGCATCCGCTCCGACGTGCTAGCTGCAGAAGGGAGCGCTGAGACAGGGCTAGTCGCTTCGCTCGGACTGGTCGAGGGTGTACCCAGGGCCTCCATGGAATCGATACTTGAAGACTTCGTGGTAGGCATGGTATCTGCACGAGGGAGGTGTTCATCTCGAGTCCATTCCTCCTGGATAGGCGAGGGCGGGCAGGAAAAGCTGATGTGCTCAGCCTGTGGTCGCTCACATCGTCGCAGGCAGAGGTCTTCCGAATGACGTGGGGGTGTTGTTCTGGTGATAGGAGCGCTATCCATTCTCTGGACAGGTCGAGGCCTTGTCTTGGTGCAAGCGTGCGTCCCGCCAGGCTGGGTCAATTCTGAACAGCTGTGTTGATGAGCAGCAGCGGCGGCAAGTGATGAAGAGAGTAGGGATGCCTCCAGGCGTCTATGCTGTGAACCCTTGCCCAAGTCAACAGACTTGACAGGCCGTCGTCCATGACGAGGGGGTGCTTGAACACTACCGGGGGCCACCGTAGTATTCACGCCCACCTTGGGCTCAGCGCGTTTATCAGAACTAGAGAAGAGTCCACGATCGACTGATTTCGATCGGGAGCTGTCGTCCATCAAGTCCATATCACGAGTCTTGCGGATCGTCTCGGCTCCAGAGTCGTCTTGTCTATCGGCGAGGCTGGAAAAGTTAGGAGTGGTAGGTGTTGTTTGCGAGATGGGCATGGGAGGACCGAAATGGAGAAAGTGTTGTGTGGATTTGCTACTCCCGTGACTGTGTGCATGACGATGGAACGGCCACAAGGAGGCTGCCGATGTAGACTTCTCAGGTTCGCGAATCGTTTCACTTTCGCTGTGAGCATGCGCATGGCCCCGGTAAACATTGGCCTCGGGTAGAACAGTTGCCAAGGGATCGTAGATTACAGATTCGGGCTGCGGGCTGACTGTTTGACTGACTGAAAGAGGATGCTCCGGCCCGGCAGCATCACGCATCGCATTCGCAAAGTAATCGTCACCACGAAGGCTTTTGCGTCGACTGTCACGGTACTGCTGTTGGGGAGTCGGAGGTCCGTTGTTGTACATGCTTATGCTGTCACCGGCGGAGCTAGCGGCACTACTGTTGGCTCGACGTCGCGTTTTGCTATCATTTCGTTCGACTAGGGGGTGCATTACCTTGCCAACAGCCTTCTTGACAACCGAGCGTGCTCGCTCGAGGAAGGTGAGAGGGACGACAGCGGATGACATTTCCCTTTCATCAACTTGAATTCTTCGACCAAAAGAGGGTCGGGCGGGGTCAGTATCATCGAGCCAGCCGATGGGGTTCATCATATCATGGACTACCCATGGGTGGCGCTTAATGTCTCTGAGTCGGATGCGTTTCTCGGGATTCTTGATGAGCATCTGCCGCAGGAGATCAATGAGGAGGTTGTCAACTTCTTCATAAACCAAGTCATTGTCGTCACGGTAGGGATGCATATTCTGTCTCTTGTAAAGAGATGTTGCTGCTGGTGAAGTAGAAGGGTGAACGGGCATCAAGCGGCGCTTAGGGATATACACTTCTTCCGTGGCGATCTTTCGAAACATCTGGAACTCATCTTCGGCAAGGAAAGGAATTCGAGCATATATGAGGCAGTAAAGGGTTACACCGAGAGACCAAACATCGATTTGTTCCGAGACCTTGGGCTGTTCCGTGTCAAGATCAGTATAGCACAATTCAGGAGCGAAGAACGCGGGTGTGCCAACTGTCTTGGCGAGTTCAAGATCATCGTCAAAATCCTTAGCCTCCGATTCAGATACTGTATCATCGAATTCGCCATCACGAATGGGCCTACCAAAGTAAGAAACACCGAAGTCGGAGATCTTGACGCGGTGGTCTTTGCTCCACAACAGATTCGCTGGCTTGATATCTCGGTGAACTACACCTTGGTAATGCAGGTATTCTAATCCAAGAACTGTGTCCCTGAAGGTGGAGCGAGCTTGATCAAAAGTGAAGCAAGGGACGTAAGAAAAGTCGTCGGAAAAGGGATCGTGCTGTTGAGGATTGAAGTCGAGGGACGACATGTGAGAGATGATCGAGTCAGCCATGCTGGGAGAACGGCCGCGGAAACCTTCGTCGGTGTAAGGACCGTACATAGTTCCATCCAACGCAGTGCTCGAGGTGGGGTTGGATCGAAGAGCGCCAGGTGTTTCCATGTCATCTTCCCAATTGAGGAACTCGTCGGGATCTTCTACCGCGCGGGTTGACGAAACAGCAGATCGTGATCGCGAATGGGTCCTTGATTCGTTGCGGGATGTTTGGCGTGAGATGGGTCTTGACGGTGGCCCATCGCTAATGGCAAAATCTTGCATGGAAGATATGCGAGATTGACTTCCGAGGCTGCTACTAGGTTCATCGGCTCCGCCGTTCTCAAAACTCCAGTTGTTCATCTGGCCCGGATAGTTCTGGGCCATCTTGGCTCGTTTCATCTGTTTGATAGCCTGGCGGTGCTCGAGCAACTGTTCGTAGCGATCCTCTTCGGGGGTCGGGAGCTCGCCTCGCATCTCGCGTTCTATGCGTCGTCGTTCAAACAGACAGATGTGAGGTAAACCCTTCTTGCGCCATACAACTTCACCGAGTTCCACATGCTCAAGAACCATATAAATCTTCTTAAGTTCGGGATCGTCGATGACTTCGAGGAGGGCGACCACGTTTGGATGACGGATCTTCTTCAAGATGGCGATCTCCTTCTTCGTCTTGTCTTGAGGCGACTTGGCCGTAACTTTTCCCAGGCGTCGCTTCTTAGAAAAACGTGGGATGATCTTGATAGCCACATTGTCGCCTGTCTCGAGATTCCGGGCCAGCTTGACTTTGCCATGCATACCACGGCCGATTTCTTCGATCACTTCATATTGGTTAATGAGCTTTCGGCCTGTGGCGGTATCTGAATCAATCAGGGCCTTGTGTGTCCTATGATTAACAAACGAATTAGAGTCTGAGAAGTGAGACGGCGTATGCCAGGCTCCCTGGCCATTTCCCCCGCCATAGGCGAGCAAAGCCGACCAGAAGCGGGACAAGTGAAACCGCGAATAACTGGGAAAGGATTTTCAATAGCAGTTTAGAATGCTTACTCTCTAACTTTATGCATTTGCAAAGGGTGCAAAAGGGGACTGTGCGTATAGCTCGGCGGCGTGTTGTTCTCGGAGACAGAAGTAACGAGGTTTTGTCGAGAGCCCGAAGGGCTAAATAGACCTGGAGAAGACATTGGAGTGCTGTTGGCCGTCCTCAACGGCAGAGAGGAAGAGGCGGGGAGGTGGGTGTGCAGCGGCGGGGCCCCACGAGTCGTCGGCGAGAGGGAGGCGGGCGACTGTTGCTGTGATAATGACTTGTGGTGATGGCGGTGGGAATGGTGGTGATAATGGTGGTGGTGATGGTATTGCGAGGGATCCATTGCGGGCGAGATGGATGTAGCGACCGTGGTCGCCTCGACATGCTGAAGGGGAGCGCAGAGGGCTCGCAAAGGCAAGCCTTGAGTTGTCCAAATCACAAAGGATGTGTGACGAAGGATCTATAGCACCATTGTCGCGTATAGAAGGCAGCGAGAACCGAGGTCGAGGCTGGGGTATGTCGAACAGGTAAAGGAAAGGTGAGGGACGAGAGACTTGGTGAAAGAAGAAGAAGTTGAGATGGTTGACTAGTAGGTCAAATAGCTTAGACAAAAGAGCAGAGCAAGTGGAGCAGTGCAATCATTGAGAGAGAACAAGTCTTGTGTGTGTTTGGGGGGTGGATTTTTTTTTAGTTGGTGTTAGACCCAGTTGGTGTTAGACCCAGTTGGTGATGTACGGCGGTGGGTATGGGCGAACGAGGGTCAACTGCGAATGGGAAGGCACAGTATCCGCCTCTCTTACCAGGCCCAGGCCACCTTTGGCTACGCCTTTGAATGGTGCGTGATTCGTAGTGGCGACCATGAGAAAGAGCGACTAGTGGATATAACAGCCACACTTCATCAGATAGCAGTACCAATGTGGTAAGTCTCTACTGTGCGAGTACCCAGGAGATGCTAGAGATTTTAGCTGGGTCTGTGCTTCAACCCATGGCGCCATGTTTCTCGTTCTACCCTCGCCTTCTGTCCCTCTCCCTCACCATCTTCAGATCCATCCTGGAACCAGGAGATATCATCCATTACACTCACTACCCCAAACTCTGAGTTCTCACCCCTCTCCCTTATCCACTCCACGTCGTTCAAAATCTCCAGTCAGTAGCGGCCACCGTCCAGCGTCACCAAAATACAACACATACAGATCTGTTTTCGCTCAGGCCGGCCGAGGTTTCGTTGTCCCCAGCAGAAAAGAACATTCGCTCACTGCCAGCACAACAAACTGATAAACCGCGCAGATAGCTGATGTTGACTCTGGCAAGGTGCAGCTGCCCTAACGCTGTAAGGCACCGTCTTTCCATTAGGTATCTATCTCCTGCGTGCGTACGGATAACATGTAACTGTCTTTTGCTCGACAGGGCAAGCCCGTCCAAATACAGCAAGGGTGTGAAAAACATTACTCTCACTCCCCAAGCCGCCGCCATTCTCACTCTTTCTGTGACGGCGATGTCTGCTTCTGCTGCTGGGCTGCGGAGACGACCGGCCGCTTTCAAGGATTCGGCCCCTGCCCGCTGGTTCGTCCACCCGCTCCGTACCTCACTCGTTGGCATACGTCGATGTTCGCCGTCGCCGCTTCCGCTGGCGTGTTAATCTCTCTCGCCGAAGGTATAGATGAGGTTATCTTGAAACACATCTCAACTAGGCTCATCATTCGATGCAATTTCTCACCGTCAACCCACCACTCGTCAGAAGCGAAGCTCTGGGCGAGCAAGGGATCATTCAAGCGAGCACTGCATTGAGCATCTCCTGGCCTTGTCTGAAAAGTCTTGGCAACGCTTGGGCTGGCTGGGACAGCTTTGGGGCTTGACGACTTGTAGCGTGCTGTGCAGTACTGCAGCTAGAGTGACACCGTAGGCAGATTACCCGGTTTGTTCAATGAGATGCCTGGCGCGTGCATTTTGGTGACTCAATAAATATGCTAACGCGTGATACTTACCTCGGAGGTACTTTACGCGGTTGAATTGAAACTGTGGTGGTGGTGATGTTCAACCTTGCATCTTTTGAGCATTTACACACAAATCGAGAAGTGATACATCCATGTTGACACTGAAAGTCCTGAGCCATCGTTGATAGCTGACGCAATGGAGACAGCCAGGGAACTTGAGCAGGCCAGTAAACGATTGCGGGTCAAAGTGCGGGAGGCGGTGATGTTGTAAGGGAAGTGGATTCTTCGAGATACTTGACCCATCCATATCGCTGGCTTGTGATTCGTACTGTAAAATGGTGCATCTAAGATCAACTACGGGCACAATTCAAGCCAGAGAAGATGGTAGATGATGCCCAAATATACTGTACACACACTGCCCTCGAACCGTGCGAGAGTATGTACTGTTATTTTAAGTGGAGCAGCGTTTCGCTGGAGACGGGAACTTAAGTTTTACGGTACCTTGCCTTGCCAGGCCATGATGCACCAGTCGAGCTATCAAGCCTTGAAAAGATCCATGAGTCGTTGGGAGTTTCCAGTCGATTCCTCGAGCACCGTCGCCCGAGCTGTTGTGTCTGCTTTACAACTTCGGTTGGTCATCAGGACCCAGAAGCTCAAGTGAGTGAATCGATAAGATAACGCTTGCAGAAATAACCAATGGACGAAGGGATGAGCAATCATGCCAGCGAGCCAATGGTAGTTTACCATTTTTTTTAACTTCCATGTACCTGCGACTCCTCAACTCATCAGATTCGTTCGCGTTGGGGTTTGGTGGCTTGGCCAGGCCTTATCAACTTTCTGCTAGACCCATTTCGCTGGGGCACTGGTCTGTTCCCCCTGTCCCAGCACCGATAAGATCCGCGCTTGTGAATGCAGGTTTTTGTTTTCTCTTTGCTTTTGCTGTCTTGGTACCTTAAATAACTTGGGGCATCCTAGCTTCGCCGTGTCTTGCCTTTAGGTGTGTCTGAGGACCAACAAATTGGAATTTTCAAAAGCCTCGTTTCAACGATTCCACGGAAGTTGTCCACGCCGCAACAGAAGCGGCCGGCGGTCTTTCTACGCCGCCGCCCAAGACGCCCGCCGTCTGCGTCACAGCCAATCCGATCCAGGTCCCTCCCTCTGCAAGGATACGGCTCTAGGTCGATATGTTTTTTCTCAGATATCTTTACCTGTAAGCATCGAGGCGAGGTTCTACGAAAACGATTGATGCTCGCGTGCCTGTTGAGGGTCCAGTCGAAAACGATCGTTCTTCAATCGCGATGACCTTAAACTTTGATCATTACAAAACTTGGGCAAATCATGATTAGACAATTGACTATTGCGAGTTGATAGATTTGGATGATTGTGCATAATTGTGCTACGTAGCACCGCTGGTAGATGACATGTGGTTGCCAAGATCAACAGTATGGCCGGAGAAAGACTTCACTTACTTAGAGCGTATGCATAACGACGTACGTAGCCAGTTCGCTGTGTCGATCAGAGTCGGTAATTCTTACGTGCCCCTTTTTTATTTATTTCCAACCTCCGGGCTTAAAGCCCATTTGATTCATGTTGGATTGGCCGGGCTGGGCTGGGCTGGCTAGCTGGTTATCTCTGGATCACATGCGTTCCAGGTGCATCGGTGTAGATTTCGTACTCACATTGAAACAGATGCATAGCCCACCCACAACACTCGACAAATGACTCCATGTTTTGTTTGAAGATCTGGTTGTTCAACTCATTGGTAAATGACTCGCCACGATGGCTCCTCTGTCGGTTTCACTCCCGTACCAACATGCTCTGTTTATAACCCTGTCATTTTAGCGTCTTTATCTTGTCTGCACTCTGATGTATCTGCATGCAGCTGCACAAGACCGGCCTCCGGTCCCCGCCGGTTGCTCCTCCGTGTTCGCGGTCGTACCTTCCATTCACCCTGGCACAAACGTTGGTCCAAAAGACAGGAAATGCATAAGGTAATTAGGTATGTTTATCGACACCGGTCGAACATCTTCAGTCACTATGACAGTTTGGTCGTCAAGTGCGATACCATGGTTGCTCTTATTAGATGAAGATATTGCACTTGTCAATTGACTCCTGACCTGTTCACGTACCATACCTTCCTTCATCCCATCTGCGTACCTGACCTCTCCAGTAAGGTAGGTAGCTACCACCTAGCTACCTTAGCTGCACCTTCCCCGCCACACTACGGAAGTCCGCATCCACTTTCATGTTCGCCTTGTTCTTCAAGCTCTACTTTGAGATCTTAAACATCAGGCACCGTCACGATACCGCCCAAAGGCCCTAATAAATCACGGCCTAACTACTGAGAGAACCCAACGTACATGTTCCGATCTCCTTGGGAATTGTAGCGGTAGTCTTGTTCACTATGACTTGATCATGACAATGAGCTAGCGATTCAACCAGCGCCAGCACCTGTGACTATTGACACGCAGCCAACATACAAGACATTGGATGGAGCTGGGCTGGGCTCATTAAAGAGTCAAAACCAACTGAAACAACGATAAGGTCCCGGCCTTACGAAGAAATGCTAATCCAGGTTGGGAGTGGCTTTCGCAAATGCAACTCACGAAACCTGATCTGTTCAAGCTTGTCTAGAGGAAACCGCAGTACTGTACATTTCTCATGTCTCAGAACGCCATCAAGAACTAACGTTAGGGGTCTCGATATGCAACTCTTCACTCGTATAGAATTCTCATGTCACTTTTTGCATTCGCTCGATGTCCTCGGCCGGAATTGACCTTTCTACAACCTAGACGTCGCACACATCTAACATCCGGTAATCTGAGTAGCTCTAAAGCCTACTAACGTTAGTAGATCACCAACGCCTCCATTGTCAGGCTATTCCCACGGGAACCACGAGACGTCGGCATTTCATCTGACATACTTTCGTCAACTATGGAACCACTTTGTCAACTTTTTGGAGTCTCATAGCAACTAAAGATGAGCCCATTCAATCCCAAAATCCCCAAGGTCAAGCTTTCTTCGAATGGCAATTTTCCCCCGTAAGAGGGAAAGACAAACCGCTCCATGCATGGAACGAGGCAGGGCTCCAGCTCTAAACACCCTCACAACTGCCAGGACACCTCAACACCGGCCCGGCTCGGATGATAAGCGGAGCACCGAGCGGGCCCGTTCCTTGGGGAAAACGCTAGGCAATAGAACACAGTCAGGGGTTCGTCGGCCAGCTTAACAGGGAGTCGAGGCAGGGGACGGGAATGCGTAGACTGGCTAGACTGGTAGACAACTTTCATGTTCTCAGTTTTAGACATCACATCACTGTTGTCCTTAGAGGGACTAGTTAACCAACTGTCTGCGGCGCCTTGCCAAAGTCCCCTGGCGCCCTCAACGACACTGTACAGCGTTGACTGGCTCCCGTGCCTCATGGTTGGGCCATCAAAGCAGTTTGAAACCTTATTGCGAGGCTTTTTGTTTAGTGGCCTGACTGCCGTTGCTCGTCGAGAGATCGCAGGTCACTCCTGCGTTGCTTGCCGGCGCTCGTCGGGACCCTGTTGCTCGCATGTTACGATCCCGGAAGACGATACTGCAGGCGCCTGCTTCGGTCTCGATTCAGTTGGACTCGGCGTTGCATCACTTGACAAGGATAGGAATTGAAGGAGGTACCTGCAGAGATGAGATGTTGGGCCCCTCTTTGATCTCGAATAGATCAAGTCTGGAAGCTGAATGGCCATTGCATCAGCATAGGCCTTCTAGCCTTCTACACATCACACACCTTTTGGCTGATTTCGGTCTGACTCAGTCGCGCCTAAAGCATATACCGAGAGCTGACAGCTATGCTCTGACCTCGACCACGCTTCATATGACATTACATTAAACACAAGAGATGCTTGGCCCCTAGAGTCTTGATTGCGGTGGGCTCGCGATAGCAAGTCACTAGGTAGTGTGCGATGGACTGTCGACAGTGGGGTGGTGTCCGCTTTGACGATAGCGATGGCTTGATGGAGTTATAGCCCGCACACATCATCCCTGTATGACGACCGTGCATTTGTCGTTCCGTCCCATCAGAACCGAGGCCACGGACCAACGCTTGTTCATGTCTGATTATCTACTTCAGCAAGATCGCCCAAGGAAGAGGAAAGCGAACGCATGCAAGCTGTGCTTCAACGATTCTCTTGCCATCTCTTGCCACATTGCAGATGAAGTTGGAACGCCAATCAATTGATAGATAAAGCGGTAACACTTGTCATTCTTTAGTATCTCTTTTGAGATATGTACATCCGCTGTGCCATGTTATGCAACGCACAGCTGCACCACGGCGCTTCGAGTTCCTGCATCCAACGTGGCGGCTGTTGACTGATTTGAACGTGGCCATCACAAAACCAGCAAGAAACCAACAGACGAATGATCCAGCTCCAGGTCAAGCCTGGCCCTGCCTACGGTACATTGCATGGACACATCGCGCGGCAGGGAGTGTTGCGGCTGGATTCCCGGAGTTATTATTGTGCTAAGCAAAGATCCAACTCAAAAGGAAAGCAGAAAGGGCAGCTTGTACAGTATTGTGAAATAGCCTACCGGGACGTAATGGCGGAGTCAAAGGCCTTGTACCGTACCCGACCACTGGATGAACGAAGACATGCCGTTGTTCTTTGGGTACAACCTTACCCATCACTCCGTGCCGTTCCTGGAAACGTTTGTGCCGCCGTAAGCGACGGTACGGTACCGCACGACGGTGTCTCTTACAACTCCAGCAAATGAGGCGAAGCAACTGTTTCGTCATTGATCTTAGAAAAAGGGAAAAACGGTTTGGAGCGTTACATTGCCGAGCAGAGATACCGTAAAGGGAAAGACGGGATCTTCAGTCAAGAGTTGACGAATCATGTTCTTGGAGCGAGTCGCTCGAGCAAGACAATTCGGCAGAGGCACAACGCAAGGATTCACAGTTTCGGTAGGTTTGCGGTTATCTCACGCACCTTATCCTCCGAAACACAGAAGCACAAAGTGGTGTATGCATTTCCAATTGGGGATATTTCACCTTGTCACATCTGATAGTCACTGTGCCGTCCCAACGTCTTGACTAACGCCTTTTCCATAAGCAACAACGGCCGCCGTCACACACAGAGTTGGGTACAACCTTCGTCCTACGGACTATCATCATGTTGCCTGCTCATTCTCGGCAATTGGCCTGGCTAGATCCTCTGCTACTTGCTCTGAAAAGGGCAGTCCTGCAATCCTCTACAACGCAATGCATGTCCCAGTCTGCCGTGGCAGAGAAAATGATTCGTCATATCTTCAGGGTCCAGGCTACTGTCCATCAGAATGAGGAGAAACCCTACTCTAGGCCATGTTTTTCTGACGCTTCTGGCGACCCCTGACAGTCTTGTGTCAACCTGGCGATGAAAGGCCATGGCGAAGAGAAACATTGAGGTGCACTGTGAGAATGACTTTATCTCAAGGTACAGTCCTCAAGCCTTACCCCTGCCCGCCCGCAGACCCAGGTTTAATAGCCAAAACCTTAGTACCCCTCCCCCAGAAGCCGGAGCTGCAAATAGATCTTCAGATCCAGCAGTAGACGGCAGCCAAAATCAAAGACGCACTAATTGCCGGAGATAGTTCTCCATAAGCTAAGCGTAAAATGTTAGACTCGGTGCAGACACAGGAACCGCAGTGCCACTTGATCGGCATCAGGCATAACAGTTACTGCATCTCTGTGCCCACTCCAGGACCGCGGGCCGCTGGGCTAGTTCGCAGACAGCGTTATTCCTTTGGTTGAAGCTGGTGATGCTGGTGATGCTGGTGAAGCTGGTGTTTTGATGGCGAATAATTTGGGCTCTGCTTAATATCAACCATCCATCGACCTGACGTGGGATCCGGAAAGTTTTCTCCTACCAGCTCGTTACTGTACGTGCGAACGTGGATGATCATCACCACATCAGGAACAGGGTTTGGGGAAGAAAAAGCAAGCAACTGCGACAGTCTCACCACCCAAGCACTTCGCGTGGGAGATGCCCCAGTTTGAAGTTAACGGAGAATGATTCAGGGATACAGCATCCCTGACATTTACATGACCGTATCCGTACAGTGCCATCGATAATGCGCCAGACGGCCTCGAGCTCTCCGCCACAACATCACATCAAGAATCGTCTTTACCAATTTTTGCATGAGCCTGTCAACCGCGTCTTCCGATCAAGGCATTTTCTTTCCCCTTGGATAAATCCGTGGACGCCACGGACGGGAACGCGCTACTTGTCTTTGGGACGCAACTGCGGATGTTGGATGAGGCAATTCCATAGGCTGTTTGTTGGGCCTGGGGTAGGCTCATGCACGACATGCTCGCTTTTGCTGATCCTAGAGGGCGATGGGCGATGGGCGATGGATGATGAGAAATGGGGATATGCACCCATGGCACTCCCCATCCATTCATTTGGGTGGTGTGGGGAGCAAGGAACGCCTTAACTAGCTCAACGTCAAAATGATGTCGTCCTTGGTGAAATCTGTTGGAGGGTTGATGGTTGATTACCTACCCTGGGTCTACTATCGATCATCCCAAAGAGTTTTGGGAATGGCGGATGGTCTCATGAGGGCTGCGTTGATACAAATGCGGATGCCAGTCAATAAAGGGTCGTGTCGATTATTCGAGTTACTTGGGATGATATGTTGACGGTTAGAGATTCAAATCAAGTGAGTGATTATCTCCGGTTCCACCTCAAGGATTCGACGTCTAACATGTTACATAGTTTGCTTACATGACTTACATCAGCCCTAAGTCCAGGTCCCGGTCCGGACTGGCGGAAACCACTTGCTTCTCATCGCGCGGTTTGCGCCCGTCAAGATTCGATACCTGATAATTCTGATAGCCCTGGGCGCGGCACTGCCTCTCTGAGAATCCTCCATGTTCGACAAGAATAAGCCAAAGCCTGCTGACAAAATTAACAGAGTTGCAATGACCAACTGCACAGGACCGTCAATGCATGTCTCGGAGCCTGCATTCCCGGACACTCCATCTCGAGATCTCCAAACACTCATTCTGTCTGCCGTCCCGTACGGGTGTCGACTATTGTTTCGAAAAAACCGGATGTTAAACGAACTCATGTTGGGGTTTGCAACCCCATGGTTCTTCAGGGTCTTGCCCCCTCAACTTCGTACACGGCAGCCACGGTAGTCTGTGATCTGATTCCAACATCGTCGCCAAGTGTCTCACTGTCCTCACCGCAGGAGCAGCTGTTTGCTTAGTAGCCACACACTGAGCTTTGTCAATGTTATCCGGCCAGTTATATTGCACGATCTAGACAGTGCGCCGGATTTGGAAGCGAGGCAGGTTGAAGACTGTCACCTATCACGGAACGGGAGGCTGAGGGAGGTGGTGCTGTGCACAGACTGCACTGTCGAAAGGCTGGCTGGGCATGTTGGGAGTTGTGATGTGTGATGGACCCTAGGTCGGCTGACAAGCCATGTGATGCCCTTAGCTTCCCCTCTGTTTCCCACCGGTGGGCGCCGGATTCCATTGCTCGACTCTAGCAATTATGGCTCGAGGTTTAGGTCTGGCCCGACCATGAAGCAGCAGAGAAAGTGCAACGCGTATTTTGTCTTTGAACGCGACGCGTGCGAGGCTCAGCCAGCCTTACCCTACTGGAAAAGTGTGTGGGCATTCCCACCATAGTGTGCCAAGTTCACATGCTAACCTACAGGCTAGGCAGTCACCGGGTCGCGGGTCTAATCGGACTCATCTTTTGAGTGAGACACGGAGACCAAGGAAAACGATGGAATGCTCGAGGACGAAGTGGTGTATGAAAGAGACGTGCATCGCAGATGAGATTGCTCGTATTTGCCTCCCTGACATTGCACGTATCCTGTTGCAGCCTGGACAGAGACGACATTATTGCGTAGGTTTCGTAAACTCGACTCCCAAGACGTCGTCCATCC
The DNA here is from genome assembly GCA_013184455.1 of Fusarium continuum. NCBI lineage: Eukaryota > Fungi > Ascomycota > Sordariomycetes > Hypocreales > Nectriaceae > Fusarium > Fusarium continuum. Next base: position 2,153 of record JABCKB010000091.1, on the reverse strand, counting down.
ATGTCCCGATCTTTGCCGTTTCATTGTCGGCCATGCCAGCTTGGGAAAGCTGTGCACTCCAGCTGGAGACGTTGTAGATGGATGACGACGGGAGTAGTGCTGACAAGTCGACTTCTTTTGCGGCAGATGATGCACCTTCGGCTGTGAATTTCTCAACGGCGCCGTGTCTTGATTCGAAGCGAAGCTTGGCCTGTGATTATATTAGCTTGTTGGTTATATGCCTCCACCATAGGATGTCGCTCACATCAAAGTCTAGCTGTGGCCGCTCCCGAGGATCTTCAGCATATGGAAAGGACGAGAAGGTGAACCTGGGTGTCTGGCCATAGATCCAATCCCGAGACTGCAGCTCATTGTAACCCTTGCTGATGATGTCCATTTCAAGCATTTGGTCACTGATCTCCTCCCGCACGTGGAAGTTGCCGTACATGCGAGCGAACTGTTCCACGACGGCAGCCTCAAAGGCAGCGTTGTCGATACCCACGTTTCGAACGGGACTGCGGACGCTATCGACGCCACGTGTCTTTATAAAGGGCTCAGCCGGTGAACGCAGCATTCCCGAGATATTCTTCAGGTTTGGACTGCGGAGAAGACATGTTCCATGGTGGAGAGAGCGAAGACGAGTGAGTTTATAAGCGGAACCCGAGATCTTGTAGGTGCCGATAGGGTCGTCGGCGATATCCATGACAATGTCGTGTCGCTCATTGACACGGGTGTTTGACTTTCCGAGAGAGGAGAGTGCCCGAACAACCATCTCTGCGTGCTTGTTGCGATCGAATACCGCAGGTGGACAGATGACGCTGAAGTTGACGTTTCCTTGATCGTGGAAGACGGCGCCGCCTCCGGACCGGCGACGAACAAGCTGCACGGGTCCGCCAGTCCAGCCTACACTTGCAGGGTCATCACGGAACTGGGCGAGCCGTCGAAGGTTGACTTCCATCCATGGGTTCTGATTGCGACCAAAGACGATACAAGGGTCGTTGGTGTAGAGGAAGAGGATGGTTGAGTCTGGGGGCGTCTTCTGAAGGAGATGGTGCTCGACAGAGAGGTTAAGGAAGGGATCTCGAGACCTTGAGGTGTAGACCTGGATCTTGTTTGACAAGTGAGATGCTGCGTCTGTAAATTGGCGCCTCGAGATGGCTGATAGTGAGTGAACAAGTCGAGATGGGTTTCTGGTTGTTGAGCTGTGAAAGGGGCGGTTGAGAAGTATCATGATGATAGAGGAGCCAATGGCTATTCTCTGAGTGGATACAATATTAACAATTAAGAATCAGTAGTACAGAGTAAGAGATCGGCCGCGAATAGTCCCAGAAACTCGGTGATATCCAAGAGAAATGATGAGTTGTTGTTGAAGCTGTCCAATGAGCAGAGAGGTGAGAAAACCCGACGTTGTCAGCCTTGCATCGTTCGGAAATCTCCAACCTACAGAGACCAAAGATACGACCCACACCCCCCGAAAAGAGGCGCTGAAAGGCCCTGGAACTTAGGGGGCGGTTCAACGGACTGTAGCGGTCGGGTGTAACTTCTCGTTCAATGATTACTCTGTGCCTGGCAGCGTGGAAAGTCCCGGCCATGAGCGTACGCGTTCTTGGTAAAGGTTAAAGAGAGTGACTGATTGATTGATAAGCTGGATCGAGATTTTGTTTGTGGTTTTTCTTAAGACGTTTTGTATGAGACGCTGTTAGTAGCTGGAGAGTCTAGGCATCTTGTTACAGTGGGCTTCTGCTGTAACCTACAGCGGAGGAGAAGGGAAGAGCAATTATCCATACTTTGGATGACGGTTTGAGTCACGGCACCAGCAGCCCGATGTCGCTGACTTGGGGGTATATAACAATTAATTTGGCTGTCTATTCGATTACTTGTATTGCAGTTAATCATTTTAATATTGTTAATCGATCAATTGGATCCCAATTGCTGCATTTGTCTTGTCTGGCCAATTATATCATTAACAAAACATCGACGCATTCATTGCCCCTCCCCCTCCCCCGCGCTTTTCAAAAGAGACAGTAGTTAGTGAAAGAAAAAAAAATTGGCCCGAGATCGGATTAGGACCAGCCTCTCAAGTCTCTTACGTCCCTCTCCCTCCCTCGAGCCCAGACAAACTAAACAATCGCTCAACGGCCGCCATCTCTTATCCCCCCCCCCCCAAGACCACC
>JABCKB010000090.1:0-38218 GCA_013184455.1 Fusarium continuum | reverse complement strand
CAGGTTGCATATAAAAGACCTACCCATAGGTACCCATTAAAGTACTATTGACACCCACGGGTACCCAAAAAAGCAATATTTTAAGGTCTAGAAATAAAGCCTCCTTATAGCATATAAGCACTTTTGCTTATTTAAAAACTCAGGCAAGACCTGCACGGCGACATATACGCGTCCCAAAGTAGTTCTTTAGAGAGGTAATCCATGTTGTTATCCATCCCTGACTAGTGTCGTGTATTCTAATAATTGTCCATATATGATCTAATACAGTAAAGCTCATCTATCTCCATCATAAGCCATGGCTATTATCCGACTTATCAAAGCTTGGTCATTAGTCGTGTACGCATTTAACCATTACGCAGTAATTCCACTAAAGGTACTCCTCTTCTTCCGTCGCTTCGCTCAGTGTCATGCTCAGGTCTCTAGGATCTCCCTTCCACATGTTTTGCTGGCTGACCATCTCAGCGGTCCTTTTCCGCGGTTCGTTTTGCGGACTCAGCCGCTGAAACTCCCCGGCCAGTGCCTCCATGCCAATTTCGTCGATATTCTCACTGGCAGAGTCGAGATTAATCGGATAGATACTGCTGTAAGTGCCGTCTCGTGCCAATGCCCTGGTTGTAGTCCGGATATCTTCTATCAGGCTATTGTCCGCCCAGCCGGGTCGGTTAAAAACACCGCTTCGCCATCCGATTGTCATGAGGCCTTCCGTGATTCCGCGAACTCCTCTGCACCAGGACGCTATAGAGAGACATCCACGCGCAGCTAGGATGAACCAAAATTGGGCGCCAGATGCATCGGGATTGCGAAAGACTTCGTTGACCAATGAAATCAACCCCGGTGTTATGAACATCGTCAGGTTGGTCGACTCAAACCTTCTTCGGTATAAGTACACGAGTCGCTTCAGCTGATCTACAGATGCTCCATAAGCAGCATTTGCTGTGTTGTTCGGTGCCGCGTGGGCATTCGATCGTAGCTCCAGAAAGGGCCGCCAGAGATCTATAATTGCCGCCTGATACCAAATACTGTACAAGAGTTAGTTTTATCGCGCCAAAGGCGGATCTACGTAACGAACTGTAATACCAAGACGTGGTGTGGGCAACCATCGCTTCTTTTGGCGTTCTCCGGCAAAACACTTGCCCAGTCAAGTAGCAACTGATACATCTCATGTGCGTTAGACATGGGCAGGCGACCAAAGTTAGCATAGCCTTCCCGAAAGACTTTGTGTATAATAAGCCAGAACTTAGAAATCCACGTAAATGTGCTTCCCATATAGTCGGCAAGGAGTGGTCCGGAAACGTCTCCTGGTATTGGTAAAGTAGGTGGATGTCTTAACCGATGTTCTGCTCGAAAGTTGACACAGTGCAGACTACTATCATTTAGTCGAGTATTCATGTCTGAAATCTACTTAACACTCACCTGTGCCAGCCGAATGCCCCCCAAGCGGCGAAAGATGCTGCGGATCGCAATTCGTCGTCTTCGCTTAAACCAGGCATTGGCGTACTATTATCGTCGAAAAGACCAAGACGATAGCCAATTTCAGCGCTCGCATCAAGATACACGAGACCTACCCTATCTTGCCCGTGCTGGTTGCAGGTGAGAACGAGGAGCATTGCTGAGGAGAGGATGGTGATGGCGTTGTAGTCCTGTAGATCCTTCCATCGCACCTTTGCCTCTCTGAGAAGATCGAGGGATAGCGCTTGTGCTTTTGGGTCAAACTGTGAGTAAGAGGCCTAGATCATGTCAATAAGTAGCCGCATCGGAGGGTAGAAAGCGATAGCTTACGCAGCACCAAGCAAGCAATGAACTGACGAGAAGGGGCGAGCAGAAACGTCCTCCACCAGATACAAGATCTCTAATGAACAAATCCGCGTCAAAGAATGCGAGTACAGGGTGCTCATTAACGAGATAGAAGGATATAGCTTGTGAAGCTAGAGAATCGGTAACAGGCACAGAAGTCCATTGCCATATCCTCAGAAACTCCAGTCTCGAATCGGTGTACTGGCTCACGTCCCCTGACGAATCACCAGACGGCGAGAAAGACCCAGAACTGCTCGGGGTTTCGGAACTTCGGTTCGAATGATCCGTGGCAGAAAATGATGATGCCGAGCCTGACGCTTGTGTGCTTAACAATGCAGGGATTCGTTTGTAAACTGCCAAAAGGGTAACATCGACGTCGGTTATTTCAAGCGTCTCTAAAAGAGGAAACGCGTTGGGATATCGCACGTTGAGATCCAACTCTATTGCTGAGTTGATAGAAGTGCCAGCAGGGCCTGTGAACAGACCTTCAACTGGTGAAGGTATCGCGACTACACGCGAGTCGACGGACTGTAAAAAGTCAGATACTGAGCCGCTGCTACGTAGGTCCTGCAGAATGGCAGCAACAGTGTCTTCCGGTGCAGTTCTGAGCAACTCCAGGGCTTCGAGGAGATCCTTGGAGCCCTTTCGAAGCTCCAGCATCTTTTCGTGGGAGACCTCGGCGCGATATATACATTTTTGCCGGCGGCTGGCGCACGCAGAGCATGTTGGTCTACGGCCGTCACACTGTGATAGTATAAGACTGTTACTCAAACTTGACACCAATATGACAGTCAGGCAGGCAAACCTTTGATTTCCTGGCACGGCAGTTATTACACGCGACCGACGTCAGCGCTGACCTGGGTATGTCAGAGGCACCAAGGGGCGAGTACTGCGACTCATGGTCGCTGTTAGGAGATCTTCTTGGTAGCAGCTGTCGATTAGTTTGCTGGTGATCTTGTGCTCGTGTGCGCTTGTTTGAGTTGTTCATGGGATTTGAGGCAAACGATTGAGGCAATGTTGAGAGTTTGAGAGGCGACGCTGGACAGGCACGAGGGTTCGCTGTGAGATGGGTTTCGTCACATGTCAGTTCTGGGTGGACACGATAGGTAAGGATCAGCCCAGTAGCAAGATCGTATCGGCTGGGGTGCTTGGCGAGTGGAAGGTTATATGTCTGTTTGTCTGTTTACATGTGTCGCGTAACTGAAGTGGGCTGAGCTGAAGGGGCTTTTTGGTCAAAGATCTTAGGGGTACCCCGCTTGACCCTTTACCCGGCGTAATTTGATTGGATAGGGAGTGGGAGGATTCGATTCGGTGCTGTTACAGTGATAAGACTCCAGTGCATACGCTTGTAACTAGGCATGTTACGCACTATTAGCATATTTGAGGCCTTGGTCTACAACGAGTCTGACGTCACCAATTCTCTCCCTTGAGATTACAATCATGTTACAGTTGTTAAATAGTGAAAGTTAGCCTTCTGACCCTGCTTTACTAGGAACGGTCAAACAACGTAATTGCAACTACCAGGTGCCACAGGACGCAGAGGCTGAACTTCACCGGGATCTCCCGCAACGACGGACGAATCTATTGCACAGTTCATTCACTACTAAAACTCATAGCTGGTCTTGATAAAAATTTGAGATCAAACCCCCAAACTCCAAACTCCAAACTCAGACTCCAGACTCCAAAACCCTAACCGCCCCTTGACGCCACTTGCTTACTTATTCTCCCGCATGAATACCTTGTTGATATGGCGGTTCTTTTGCGCTTCAGTCTTAGGCTTCTTCCCCTTCCCTTTCCCCTGCGTCTCCTCTGTCTTCGACGAGTCAACGGGTTCTTCTCGGCAGTAATAGGCGTCTAGAACGACGCTTAACGTTGATCTGGAATCCTGAGAGTGTCGTTCGTGGTCAGTAGCGGCAGAACAAGAGGTTGACTCCTCATGATATTTGGAACTACGAGACTGTGAAGAGACGGAAGAAGTACTGGCCTCATCCTGGAGACGTTCATAGTATTTCTTCACAATCATGTCTTCAATCTCCTCCATTTTCTTTCGTATGGCTCGATACTTGTTCATCAAATCGTCGAATTGGGCATCCTTCGAGGGTGGTTCATCGAGGAACGTTTGCTGGGAGCGTTCCGATGAGGCATTTTGCATCACATTCATGGCTGAATCAACATCTTCAACCCAATCTACAACTGAACCGGTGCGTGCAGCGTTAGAGGCGTAGAGATCATAGATTTCATCGAGATCCGACATGGCTAGGTGTGTGAGAGTGTGTTCTCTGGGGAAAAAGATAGTGCTGATATGTGGTGGTTAGTGGTAGTGAGATGTTGGGAAAATTGAAAAGCAGGATGAAAGATGCATGCTGGGCATTTATATCGCGAGGCCATGGCAGGCGAGCCTTTGAATATTCCTGAATAAGAGCTATCTTCTCGGTTATTCATCCCATTCACAAAGAAACTTGCATTGCGCGGCAGCACGTTCGAGACTGAACACGGTGAGTCGGTGTCATGTTCAACGATTGTTAGACAAAGTGAAGTGCTTGAGAGCAGAACAGTCGGTCTTATTCATGCTAAAATTGCAGGGCGCAGCACGAGACATGCGATCTAAAGATGTTTGTTGCGTCGGAATTTGGAGTAATCGTTGTCGACCAAGTTTCTGTGATGTTCAATCATGTTCTACAAACAGCATCCAACATTCACGCTACCCAAGGTGAGATGGCCGAGTTGGTTATGGCGCCAGGTTAAGGTTAACCTTAACAACTTATTACTCCTGGTGGAGCAATCCTCCTGGGCTCGAGTCCCAGTCTCATCAGAATTTCATTTTTGGCTTCTTTTGAGAGGATTCGAGGCATCCTTATGCTACTCCCGTCTGGTAATTCTTTTGCTCGGGTTAAGTCTTACTACCCCCTTGTTCCCTTTTCTTTCAGACTCTAGCTTGTTCAGCTTTTTGCCATATTGAACACAGCCAACTGTCGATAACAGGTTCATTGACAGCATCCAATCAACCGCCAGCATGGTTGAAAACGAATTAGAACTCCAGGAGAAATCTAGCATACTATTAAGCGCGGGTTTTCGAGGATCCTAGAACCCGAAGTGTGCCTGGTCTAGCGCCACAGCGAGATGTGTGCAGGCTGTATGAATCGGGATCCAAAGCTGAGACTGTAGGCTACTGCGCGGTTCGCCAAAGGGCCCGTCTTGATTGAAAGCTTAGTATGCAAGCACTCCGAAATCGATTCAAAAGCTTGACAGCTCAAATTCTTTGAATTCGTAGGAGTAGTCGCCTTTATCTGTTGAGATAGCACTGAGATCCTACTACCTTACGGAACGGGTTTCTGAGCAAGGGAGACAAGGTATATACATCACTATGTCCTATACGTGCTTTCTTCTGTAAACATCTATGCACCTCTTTCGGCATCATAGAGTTGTTGTAACATCGCCGAAAAGATCTTTTCGAACCTCAGATTCCTCCACCACCAGTTATCTTGTCAGTACTTAAGATCGCTCGCATCGATGTATTTCAGGTCGATTTGTCGTACTCGGGTGGAGTTCACCCTCAACGGTAAAATTGTGCATTTCGTAACCGGCACCGGAATCGAAGCAATGGCGAAAGTACGTCTTTCGCGTCTATTTTTGTTAAGCCCCTCGCTTGGAGTTAGAGCTTGGTATCGCCAAGATTGCTTCCATCTGATTGGGCTAGACCTAGAGATATCGGTCAGATCAACGATGCAATGGACGCTACTTCAATCGGTTATCTTCACGCAAAACTAGCTATTGATGTGGCCTGCTGGGATATCTTTTGCGAGTCTGTTGGCCTTCCAGTTTACTAATTCCTCGTTAATAGCATTGGCCCCAAAGTACTGCTACTTATATCTCTTCTCGTGGCCGACGCAAAAAATGCTCGCGACTTGTGGCTGAAGCGACGGCAGCATGATACAGCGGTGCCTCAGTCAAGAGTATAGAGAATACTGTTTCTGGTGTGGTATGCATCGTTGCTGCTTTGTCTGACAAGAAAGTGACCGAGTACTTTTCCATCTACGCGAAAAGATCCATGACGTTGGAAGCTGCATTGAGAGTGATGTGGCTCCTTCAGATGGATTAGACGTTGTTCTTGAGGCACCTTGTGTTACCCACCGAGAGACGCTGGCTCTTCGAAAGCGAACCAATGTCGCTATCCTAAAGGGTGAGCTACTGAGGGATGAATTCTCCACGGCGCGTTTTATCGCTGATAACGCAACCGAGGACATCAACCTGATTATCTCCAAATTCAGTGATCTTACTTGAGCTCGGCGCATTCGAGATATCGCTGTCGCTGTCGGCTACACGATTGTCACGTCACACAAGACTGTTGTGGTTCTGACATCGTATACAGCTGTTGTCTATCTAGCCCAAGCAGGTTTAGAGCGACGCCAACGACCCATTCTTGAGAATCACGAAACGCGTGAACCTAGGATTGCTGATGGCGATTTCGTAGTTCAGGGAGATTTTGTGCAGGCACCGAATGCACCAGGCTTGGGCCTCAAATCCGTTTGGTGTATTGGGAGAAACAGCTGCTACTCATAGGTAGACTAAGTATGGTGTTAAGTAGAAAGCATTTAACTTTAAATCCATCCGTGTCCACTACATAATTCCCTTGGTTGAGAAGGGCTCATAAAATGGCTGAAACCCAGGTATGGATTTAAGTGGTAGCAAGCCTTCCCTGGTACTTGTCACATACAGCTGTGACCGCGGACGACGACTCTATTCAAGTTGACTGTAAAAAAAGTGGTGCCTTAAGGCTTCTATGATATTTATTCTATCGGGAACTTTTAAATCCATAATCTACATCATGAGCCATGCAATGACCCCTGTAAAAACAAAAAGAGGCGAGCTAAACGTCGCTCGGAACCCAATATGCGCCGCCAATGAAGAGGGCCTTGATGAAGGCGTTGGAGAAGAGCTACTCGCGTCGCTTAGATATGTCTTCTGATTTGGAGTCGCTTCGTAGTGGTCCGTGTTGTATGTCGAATTCAACGAAATTCTGCCGACAACTTCATCTGATTCTAATCGAATATGCGTCTCGACTTCGTGGTTCCGAAGCCCTTCTTGCGTCACGATAATTTGACGGCCACCTCTGATCCAGTCACCATAGCCGCCATAGCCAGTATGTTGACCGTAGCAGAGATTGATGCCATTGCCGGTAAGATCCATGTCGCCAACCTTAGAGTCCCATTTGTAACACCAGGAATTAGCGTGATCATGCCCAGAAAATAGGCCGATAATGCCCGGTGTTGCGATCAAGGCTTGCATAAAAGGTAAGTCTTGGTCTCCATAGTCGCAGTCCCTCGTTTCCTCATCATCCTCGGCGCACCATCCCTCTCCTTGCTGGATTACAGTTTCGTCGTTGATTCCAGGCTGTTTGTTTTCATCAATTCCGGTATCACTCTGGAGCTGGAGTGATGCATAGAGTGGAATGTGAACAAAGGCAAGCGACGGGATTTGTCTGCCATATTCCTCGACCAACTCCGCGTTGGTTTCATTGAACCACTCCACCACACTCCTATCCACCCAGTTTGGGAGAGCCCTGCCTCTGTAGTAAAAGCCGCCACGGCTGTCGAAGAACCAGAGGATGAGCTCGGGAGTGCAGTTCTGACTGCAGTTCGATGCGTACACGGGCAGGTAATAATTGGTAGTTCCAGCATCGTCTCCCGGCACCATCGAGTCTGTCCGGGCTCCGTGCCAGGTGTGTTCGCGTTCCAAGATGCCCTCGCCACTTATGTTGCGATTATGATCGTGGTTGCCGTATGTTGAGGCCCATGTGAGATTGCGATCGACCATTGGGGCGACAATTTGATCAATGTAATGCGTGCTATTCTCGAGATATGTTGACTCTCCGTTGATGAGATCTCCATTGAGAACCACCAGGTCCGGCGATTCCGCATGTAGAACATCAGCCATGACTTTCGCCGACCTGGCATCTTTCTCTGGTCCTATCGTTGAAGCATCTTTATTTTATTAGTGGCTTAATGGTGCCTTTGACGACTCGACGACTGACCTTCTGCAAAGTGAAGATCCGAAAATACGCATATTTGAAATGTGCCGTCTTCATTGAATCTCAAAGGGTCGAGGTTGCTATTGTTGACTTCAGCGCGAGGAGCTATCGCCTGGAGCGATTGTCTCACAAGAAGACTGGTGAGAATCAGTGCTCGTAGCATGGCCAGAGAGATTGCTTGCGACTACCAGATGGGAATTTGTCGCATCAACAAGCTTCACAAGGTGGCCGGTAGTGTTCATCAAAGACCCGACAATAAGCCACCAAGCGAAGAGCAGACATGGTGAGTTTCAGAAAGTGCCAAGACTACAAAAGCATCACTTGACTATGACGCGTTGAGGAATATCGCCAAGCTAATAGGGTGGGGAGTGCAGTACGCATGTTGGTACACCTGATTTCGGCGTCCGTGAGATGAATTACGCGGTCCGTCGCTGATGATTCGTCCTCTCCCAGTTAATGTCGGGCTTAGAAACTTAAACTCCAACCTTAGATCCCTTGGCGCTTGGCAAAGTGGGCGAAGCTCAGCTCGGGACACTAATTCGGCCAATCGACGCCCGGGTTCAAGGACACAGCAGGATTACAAATGCTTGGCGAGTGTCGGTAAGCCTGAAATGCTACTTGCCGAGACAATAGTGCACGGAATTGCGAAATCGTTTACTTCTTAAATCCGACGTCCATTCAACGAGGCATCAACGGATTTAATTGTTCTCTATCATCTAATCCGCCTTCCGAAAGATGGAGTTGTGTGGTTCCAAGTAATTTGAAAATCCGATTAGTGTCGAAAGTGGTTCTCTACTTACGCGGTGACCGACGATGGCTTCGGGTTATCCTAAAGTTTGTACAGACGCCTGGACCAGGCGTCTACGGACCTCCCACCTGAACCAGATCGGTCTCGGCGCTCAAAACGGGCGTTAATTATTGATTCGTGAAGCCACTCCCCGAAAATCCGAATCTGACTCAGAATATGTGGTCTATCAGAAACGATACCAACCGCCAAGCCACCATCTTATTATGTCTCACTTCTAACATTGGTAGCAGAACGCGAGCCATATTGCTTTATCGGCCTCTTGGCTATCTCCCACTACACCTCGTAATGCGAATATGTTACAATGAAATTTATGTGCACCTTAGCCTTAGCGCCGATGGTCCAACAGCTAGAGGACAAAAGGAGGAGCGTAAATCCGCTACCTACAATGGAGCCCAGCTTACGATCTGTCCCCTTAGTTGATCTTTAAGTGAGCAAATAGAGAGCGGGCAGGGGCCCAAGCATTCTACATAAAGGAATAGTCTTGCACGGATAGGGTCGGATGTAAACATGCTCCAGGGGCTCGCCGCGTTCCACCGTGAGTTAGGAATGAGCTATAAATACAGACATCGCTCGATTAAAAGGCGTCCCCTAGATCTGGCAATTTTGCAAACTATCCGTCTGATGCGAAGAGATCCATAAGCATCGTTGATCAATCTACGCATAACGTTATGCATCAGTACGACACTTCAACTTTATTCAAAGCCCTACGGCCAACCCTTACTCGAAAGCGTGTCAGATCTACAGGGTCAAGCCAGAGACCGCCGTTGCCCCATTCTCTTAGTCGATCTAATTAGTTCCAGGTGGTGATGATGATCTCTTCATCAGGAACCCAAACTCTAAATAACATCAAGACAAAGTGATTGGAGGGTTCTGACAGGAGGCTTCATGCAGGTCAAGATCAAACCCGACAGCCCCACGGTACCTGTTCTGGTTCCCGGGGAGGAGCATGAAGCAGATATTTAGAAACAAACTCAACAAACCATGGCTCAAACAGCATTTTGTTACTCCGCTTATGTATTCCCACCTCTTCCATGCGATAAGAGTCAATTTCTGTCACGCAAAATTCACGCAAAAAAATGCTCGTTAATGACAAGCGCCATCTCCATCAAACCCCTCTCTCTTGAACATCGTGCAGAAATAGCCATCTATTTTCAGCATCATGCTCATCTAAGAATGCTGTTACGTGAAGAAGATTGTATCTCTACGTACCGTACTCGTCATCACCAGCACTTTCATTGACGAGATTCCCAATTGTATGGGCAGTAACCTGTCCTTCTATCCAGGCCCCACGCAAGATGCCGAAGAATTCAGCTGAGTAGACCACACAAGCAAACTTGAGACTCTTTACGTTGGTGCACATGTCCCAGTCCTTCTCGAGATGTCATGCCGAATTGGCCAATTACTGTAGGAATCGTATATCCACCTTCTAGAGATGGTGCAGGCGGCAAGAACTAGTTAGCTTTTGGCTTGCTACAGTAACAGCGGGGGGGGAAATATATAGAGTGCTCAGTGTATCTATCATACCATGATTCTTCAGCAGTTGCCTACGAAAAGGTTTCTGCTTGTGTTGTATAAAGCCTCTAACCTGCTTGCGTCCCGTCTTTTTTACCCTCTTCTCTTTTTGAATAACATTTCAACGTGGAAACTCAAGCATTAGTTCTTCCCTGTCCTCATCTGCCTGGCGTTCCACGCGCCATGCATGCTCACCAGTAACGCTGGTAAAGACCTTGTTGGATCCCTCCGTATATCCCTTGGTTTTGGACGATTGGAAAAAGGGTAGCGACCACGCTCAAGAGCATCATCATATAGGAAGAACTGGGTCTGTCATCCGAGAACGACTCGTTGAACTGCATGAAGATCTTGGCATATGTGCCCGTGGCACATTGATCGATGGTGCTATACATCCACTCTGGAAACTGAGACTTAAATCGATAGTGTCGCTTTGCAGCACGCCCAGTAAAAGAGTATATTTAGCAAAGTCAGTCTCAACACATTCACCACCCTTCGTTGTGATGGTGATGCTGCCTTAACTGCACTTGACGCCCTCAACAGAGTTACTGAGCAGGATTTGTTCGCCTCGTACATGATAATATCTTTTGCCTCCTTCTTCGGCCACTCCAGTGACGGCAGAAGTTTTGTCTTTAGTCCGCGTGGTTTCAACACCATCTTCAAGAATGTAGCACCACCATCAGATACACCAAAGGCAAGGCCGTTTTCATCGGGCAACTGGGCAGTTATAATATCCAATTCCCATCGGCATCTTTTTCAAAGGACTGTTTTTTGTAGACGCCTTCGTCGCCGATATATTCTTAGTGTAAAATGATGATAAGCTCCTTGATACCTGTGTGTGTCGAGTTCTTCTAGGCTGCCGCTATGCCGTCAATAACGGCAGATATGGCGACTTTGGTTTCGTGCAGGACCCATGTTTATAACAAGGCAAGGCAGCATACTGGAATGTTGAGGAAAAGATTATGAGCGCGAGTGTCTCATTTTGGAGGGCTTCGATCTGGAACGTAAACTCATCCGAACTCTCGGAATCTCAAAATTCTTGGGTTAACAGTGAAGCTATAGGTGAAGAATTAGGCCCACATAATGCAAGTTTGACTCTTTATGTTCTTGAAGGGGGAAAGGTACACGCCCTCAATCTATCAACAATGCACAGTCACCTTCCCGTACTGAGACGAATTGCTTAGGAACTTATTTAACCTGCAACAACCTAGAATTCGCCTGCGCGTCTTGAGTTAACCCCCGACCAACCCATGCAGCCTGGCAAAAATGAAGCAGTGTTCGAATTTGTGAAGCAGATCCATCTATTGTTTCGTTGATGCTTGATGGGCCACCTCACGTTAAAGGCTCATGCAAGGGCCTCGCAACGGATGTACATACATTATTCTGTCTTCGCGCACGCTAAAAATATTTCAGGTCTTCGGAGCGAGGTATACTACTTTTTTCCATAGTATATTTCGCAGAGTATGCTTTAGAACCTGTTTCAGGTGTACTAACAAGTTCATCAAAAACATTGTTCACCTAAGGTTTACTCCAAGTGTTGCTATATCAACATTGGTGCTTAGGTGAACAAACGAACTGCCTCTTAAGTGAGACCCTTGTTTGATTATATTGAAGTACAACAACAAAGGTTTTTAAGTAGATGTCGCATTGCCGTGGCTAAATGCTGAACTACAGTTCCGTTCACGTCTTTGTTCACATATGACAAGCCGGTGATTAGATATTACAATAATGCCTTAGAAGGCTTGAGAGTGTTGGTTGTTAGGTGAACGTGCGTCGAATCAGCAAGGTCTGAGATAAAGAATCACGTCATTTGAAGCAGAGTATGTGACCAGCTAGTTATAGAAAGTCGTGTGGGAGATCAGGTGGCCAAACGCAATCCTGAGATTGAAACAACGAGTCAAATATAGATCCTTAGCAGCGTTTTTTTTCATCCAGCTAGTATATAGCCGAAGAGTGGCAGGATTGGTTCAATAAAAGCCATAGACCCTTGCGTGTGTAAGTTGCTTCACTGTTGCATAAGCACAACAGTTATTTTCCCAAAGAGTCTCAACCATCTTCTAATAGCGGTACACATCATACATTTAGCAACGCATTATATTAGTAAAGTCGAGGCTGTGGCTTTAGTTACTCTTATCTCCTTGCATCATCTTCATAAAGACCTATCAACATTGTTAGTACGAGGCCGATACTATAAGCCGCAGTGGTAAACCAACATCAGGGTTAATCTCAACGCCGGCATTTTGCATTTCGGTTGTCAACTGCAATAGATCATCAGCTTATGGTATTTAAATGAAAGAAAAGACTTACATTTGTCGCCGCGTCTCGAAACTCCTTGTCCATCATGAGCTTCATAAGGTCCATCTTGCTTGGGGGCTGAGTGGTGTCCAGACCTGTGCCGGGAAATGAGATACAGTCTGAGAGAAAGAACGGGTCAACTTCCATACCTTTGCTCTTGATGACGTCGCCCATCTTTTGCATGGCCGCAATGGCAGGGGGGTGGCGACTCAGCTTTTCGAACGTGTCGCGAATATGGGGGTCATTCATCATCGATTCGATCTGGTTCATGTTGGGGGGCTGCTGCGCAGAGGCAAAGAGGCGAGGTGATCCATGAAACTGACGCGTAGCAGCGCGCATAAGCGGCCGGGCAAGGAGTCTTCGTGCAGCGAGCATGATGGGCAACGTTGTGGTGGTTGATGATGATTCAATAGGTAAGAGAGCTAGGGGAGGGAGGGCTCAAATTTGCTCCCACGGGCCGTCGCCAAATGACATCAGGAATAAGCCGAGACAGCGGGGTCGACGGCGTATCTTATCTAATCATCCCTTATCGGGAAGAACATGCTGGATACTTTACAAGTTAAGACGAGTGAAGGGGAATCCTTTTATTTTGATTGAGAATTATGTAGGAGTTAAGAAGCTATGATTCTCGAACTTTCAACACTTCGTGTAGTGGTACAAAGCGTTTGTGGCGCTGATTTTAACTAATTTGAGGTATTGAAATTGAACACTTCCCACTAACGAAGATACAGGAAATCTTGGATTAAACACAAATGGACAGACATTTCAACCGCTCATCCAAGGTGACGTACCCAAGCTGACTGACTTGGTAGGCCTTATTGTCCTCCCAGTCTCTAATAAGCTATGCTTCCCATGTCGGTAGCCGAACATGATCGTCTACTTGTGATTGTCCTCTCCACTTGAAGGCCCTCCCTTGTCGAACAAGGCATCCTGGAAGAAAAATCAAGTGCAAAAGTATGGCAAGGAACGCGAAGGCTGCATCAAACAACCAGATGAATGCTTTGTGGGAAATTGCAAACCCACCCTGCCTTTAGATATATCCGATCGCACGAACAATGCTTTGTACAGTTATAATCACAGTAACAGCCTCATTGATCTAGAGGTATCGTCGCCACCAGACCAATGACAAGACCGAGAAATGCCCGCTTCCTATCTGATCTGAGTTGATCGGTTCAAAGTTGTGAGTATGAATATACAGCGGGCAAAACTTCGTTAGCAGGCCGACGATGAAAATGATCCGGCCGTTTACAATAGCGTTAGCATCGCCAGAAGCAGGTATTACAGCACCTATGAACTGGCTGACGATGTATCCGATATCTTTATATTATCTCCCAACCAACGAAGATTGATTAATGACAGGTATTGAGAGTCTAGCGCCATCGCGACCCGCCTGACGCTCATGTAAATTGTCGCAGTCAAGAAAGATATTGCAACAAGAACAAGGATATCTGGTAGAACGAAGGGGCCTGCTTTGTAAGGATCAGTGTGCGACTAAGTTTGACTGTAGTAACCGAAAAATTTACCTGTTAAAGAATGTTGAGGAGCGTACAAAAATTAGAAGTGTAGAGCTGGCTTAAGATGCCTACAAGAAAAAATGGAAATAAGAGCCAAGCTGTATCAATAAGATGAACACCAAATGAGCCGACGTAGCCTGACAGAAGTGAACGACGAATGAATGTGCAGCTGCTTGTTCCGTAGGCATTCTTAGAAGACCGTCTGAGTCCCGTTAACCACAGATCTGAAGGTAACATCTTTGTTGATTTTGGGAACGACAAGAGTCTAAAAACGGTAGGGCGCGGTTCGACACAACAGCGTCGTGAGGATCGAGAGACAGCTCGGGATAGATGAGAATTCCAGAGGAATCTAAGAAAGAAATGGTCAAAAGGAAAAACGTTCTGCCGACGAAAATGATTATAACTGAAAGGAATAGATATTCTTCAATCCTTGCGAAAGGGTCGCGGAGTATATTTTTTCGCTTTCTGAATGTGAATACTTTGGTTCTATAGTTAATGAATCCATGACTAACTAGCTCCCAAAGGTGATACGGGCGGTGCAAACTAGTTCGGCTTAGGAACTGTTGAGAGGTATCAACACGTCTCAAGTGACAAGATTCATGCGTCAAGTCATGGGAAGGCTATGCAAATCTCACTTGGCAGTATTTACAGGCTCCTTGTCGAAAATTCGTCCCTAAGTTGAGCGATCAGTAGGTTATAGCATGTTTCGTCGGACCGCATTCTTTCGTTCTTGACCTATGGGCTTATCTTATCTCGCTTTTTTTTTTCTGGCACGTGATGCAGCCCTGTCATTAAGGGATGCCCAAGGTGAGAAGTCAAGCCAAGCTGGAACTCAAGAAACAGGCCGACAGAACCCAAAAAAAAAAAAAAGAAGAAAAAAACGAGATGCCTCGCTATTAGCGTGCTCGTAAGAGTCTCACACTCTACCGATTTAGCTGACCGAACGTGGCTCTACCATTTCCAAGCTTTAGGGTAAGGTCACAAGGCGATTTACATCTTTGCTTTACTCAACCACCTCACATGTCAAGATGCCTTGATTTTTACTTAATATCGAGTGTCTCTGTCAAATAAAATAAAAACGGTTTCTTACCTGTAGGCTTTAGCTGATAAGAATTTAGTTTAATTTCCTCTAATTTATTTTATGTCGTGAAAGCGGGCAACGCTATGATGATGCGCAAACGCCATTGAGTACCACTGGGTATAACGGCATCTCGCTTTTAATACGTTTCATCGGAGTACCACTTGGACAGAACTTGAGTTTCATCAGAATGCGGAGCTTAATACTTTAGATTTTATCCGTCCTGGTAATACGGTAAGCCATCGCTGAATTGCACCCAAGTCGTGCAAGTCTTAATACTGGTTAGTGAGGCTCAAGCTAGTGTCTCACTTGAGCTGTAAACACGCTTTGTAGGCTTTGGCCCAGTGTTTCCGTGTTTAGGGACCATCGCTGCACGCACCTCGGAGCAAATGAAACGACAAGAGGCGCGGAGTAAATCCCATGCTTCCGAGTGGTCCTCCCACCGGCTTTTCATGGGGCTTTGTGGATACCTCTCATGTCTCACGACGCCACCTGGCCACCAAGTCTGTCTCAAGTCTCAGCCAATATAAGATTTTTAGACGTGTTTGCTCCATTCTCCAACGCTGTGACCACCGTCCTAATTGCGTAGGACCGATTCCCTCTACCTCTTTTTTGGTATGAAGTTATTCTGTGAGATCCAGCGATGGCTGCTCAGCAAACTATGAACAACCCATTTGCGTCCAAGCAAGTGGCCACTTGCAAAGCGGATCTCACCCGAGAAAATGCAACGTTCAAGCAATCCGAATTGAGAAAGAGGCATACTGGAGTGACAGTGGCAATGGAGACTTTCGGCCTTGCTCCGATATATGGAGAAAATTTCGGTACTGCTGATGCCATCAAGACGACGTAAAGGACGTGCACTCACGCACACAACAAACAGACCAACTGGCGAACTGATCACTTGCCCAGCAGAGTCCCGGCTTCTAGAAATCGCCCGAGGAAGAACTAGAACATCCAAAATCATGGCCAAGATGACGACGAACAATCGCCCCCGGCTTCCCCATCATCGGTAATAAACCGTGGTTTCCTGTGTGATTGCAGGGTGTTCGTCATGTTGACCCACAAAGCTGCGCGGGAAGTCGGCAGAGTATTAACGGAGATCCGGAGATGCTCGAACCAATGTCATGTTAGATATATTCGACATATCCCTCTGGTTATTGCACCATCACCGGTTCCTCGCGCAGGTAGACAGCTTCTATAGAATAGACAGGCATATGCTGGAGAATTTTCACATTGCACCATTTGACCTTCAGTGCACGATATATGGCAATTGACCATAAATTAAATCAATGTGATATTTAAATACCCGCCTTGACACGTAGATCTGGCTACAATTGTGGCAGATTAGCGACTTGTTTTGAACTCCAACTGGCAAGATGGCAGACAACAAAGCGACTCCGATCGACGATGAGCCGAAAATTGTAGCCTCGGACTCTGATTACGATTCAGGCTCAACCAAGAAGCGTGCCTACTTCACCGGGGATACATTCGTTTCTGGAGGAGCTACAGAGCTATACAGGCCAATTCCCGAATATGAAGGTATACACAGGTACGATCCCACCGCCGAATGGACGGAGAAGGAGGAAAAGAAACTTGTCAGGCGGGTAAGTCTGCTGCTATCACCTTGGTCAATTATTCTTGTACTGATGTCTTGCTGGATAACAGCTAGACAAGAGGATCTGTTCGTGGGTCTGTCTCATGTTCTTTGCACTCCAACTAGACCGTGGAAACATTTCGCAAGCCCTAAGTGACGGCATGCTCGATGACCTCGGCCTCAATACCAACGACTACAATTATGGCATGATGATCTTCTATCTCTGCTTCCTATCCGCTGAGGTTCCGTCACAGATGATTTCCAAGAAGCTGGGTCCTGATGTATGGATCCCCATTCAGATGGTCACATGGAGCATCGTCGGTATCTGCCAAGGATTCGTACAGGACAAGCATAGTTTTTATGCGACCCGCGCTCTATTGGGTCTGATTGAAGGTGGCTTCATCCCTGATGCCCTTCTGTACCTCTCATACTTTTACACAAACAGGGAGCTTCCTATGCGAGTGGGCTTCTTCTACTGCGCCTCGAATGGCACTTTTATCGTTGCCGCGTTCTTGGCTTACGGTATCCTTCACATGCGCTCGGTCGGAGGCTGGGAAGGCTGGCGTTGGCTGTTTGTACTCGAAGGAGCGTTGACTTTGCTCATCGGCGTAGTGTCCTGGTTCTACTTGCCACCTGGTCCAACGCAAACAGCCAGTTGGTTCCGAGGTAAAGACGGATGGTTCAGTGAGAGAGAAGAAGTCATCATGGTCAACCGAGTGTTGCGAGACGACCCTGGCAAGGTATGCGGCCACTGGTTACTTATCAGGATATGGCTGACAATAATGATTTAGGGAGGCATGCACAACCGTCAAGGTCTATCACTCAAGCTACTTTGGGATGCGCTTATGGACTATGATCTTTGGCCATTGTACATGATCAGCTGGACTATGCTGATTCCTACCAATCCCGTATCAGCCTACTTGACCCTCAACCTTAAAGCTATTGGCTTCGACACTTTCGAGACGAACCTGTTGACGATTCCGGGATACGTTCTTTTCTTGATCCATCTCATCTTCATTTCTTGGTTCTCCGAGAAGATCAACAACAGAATGGCTCTGGTTCTCTATTATTCATTCTGGTGTTTTGTTTTACTTCTCACTCTCGAGCTTCTTCCTAGCGGTTCAAGCCCCTGGGCATGGTATGCGGCTACAATCTTGATGATCGGATTTCCCTACATCCATTCTATCAACGGTAAGAATACTACAATCCCCTAGGAGCGATCAAATTGCTCATCGTTTGACCCACAGTGAGCTTGACGTCCCGGAATGCTGGCTCTGTCCGCACTAGAACGGTTGGTAGTGCTATGTACAACATGATCTGCCAAGCGAGTTCCGTCATCTCATCTCAGGTATGCCATGCTACTTTAGTTCACTATAAATCTTGTATTTAACTTTATAATTAGATCTATCGCGACGACGACAAGCCGCTGTACCGACGTGGAAACAAAGTTCTCCTTGCGCTTGTCGGCTGGAATGTGGTGATGACAATCTTCATCAAGGGTTACTACATTTGGCGAAACAAGAGTCGCGAGCGCATCTGGAACGCTATGTCAACTGATGAGAAGGATGAATACCTTAAGACAACCAAGGATGAAGGCAACAAGAGACTGGACTTCCGCTTTGCCCACTAGAATTACAGATGGTATGCATAGAATGGTCCTGGTCAGCCAGGTATGGTATTAAAAGTCAGGCGCCTAGTTTCAAATTTGTTCTTATTATTTTTTTCCTGCTTTGCTTAAGATGATACCAGTTTGCCATAGCTATAGGCAGATAACCGTTCATGTCCGAGAAGTTGAGGTGCCAGGCCATCGACTTTGTGATAATGCTCAAAAACAAACGAACATGGTGCTAATCTGTTCCTAATCTTGGGGGATCAAAAATTCGACTTCATTACCTTCCACACTCCTGCCGGGTAGTTCCCGTTTATCCAGTAATCTCCGTTTGGGGTTTTAAAAATGATAGATGCATTTCTTGCGAGCAAGTTACTTGGACTGACTCCCATAACGTGGTAGTATACGGGATGGCCTCTAGCTGAAGGTGCCCAAACATTTTGCTTGAATGAAGATGTCAGAGCATTCTTAAAGCTCGAGCTGCTACTGATCGCTGGTTCAAAGTTGAGTGCTTCGAAGATATTAGCTTTGACCCAATTGGTGTAATGAATGTAAAACGAGTTAGCATTGCCGAATAGTGGTGGTATTCCAGAATGATCAAGTGACTCTCGTGTAAGACGAGCCTGAGCATGAATTGAGGTTTCAGTCGTTAACTCCTGAATACTGTTACGAAGTGCCAGTGCGATAATCCCAAGAGTGTCATCCCCACAGTTGTGCATGGACTGAGCAGGGAGGGTTGTCCAACAAGGGAACACGGCGTTTTGCACATATGCTCCCTCGCCCGCCTTGACAGGAAACAGTGACGGTGCGCGTCTTCGGAGATCATATGCATTCCCGATAGTGAAGGGTCGATTTGAACCTTGAGGGAAAAGGGCTGATGCCACAATTATCGAGAGCCAAGCGACAATGGCATCGCCCTCGCTGATAAATGGAGTTGGAGATGTTCTGCCGAGAGAATCCAGAGCCTGACGGCGTAATTGTTGAACTTTTTTCCTTGGCAGAAATACCGTTTTTCTTTCCATTGAACGCCACCGCAGAATGTCAAAGACATAGAAAATGGCGAACAAATACATTCGCCAACCTGTAATTTGTTGCTTTTCGAGGTTATGCGGTTCGGTAAAAGCAGGGTCATATCCCGCATGAGCCATGGGATCCTCACCTGCAGATAACATAGGTGGGATCTCAGACTCATGCCCAGCTAGTACGAGACTCCAAGCAGTACCAAGATCACGCAGACTCATTGCGTCGACAGCAATATGTGGCCAGCAGAGCGAGACCAGAGTCGCGTCGGTGAATGATACAACATGGAGTGTCAACTGTGGATGATCGGACTGGAGGTAATCATTCAGGCTCAGTGGTGTTCCTAGTGAAAGACCCAAAGCTTTAAAGTCTGAGTGCCAGTCTTGGATAGATGGCCGATCTGGAGTGGGTTGAGGCAATTTAGAAGCGAAAGGATGCTCATCTATGCTCATGTCAAACGTATCGTGATGAAACCTTAGCGCTGGCCTCTTCTGGGTGAAAGTTTCAGGAATGTGAATTTCTAGTTTTCCCTTGCTCTAGTTAATATCAGTAAATGATTTAACTCGACGGCTTTTTGTATGTTCTGACATTCATACGGATCCTTCCTCCCAATTTCTTCCATCCTGGTCTTGCAAGAACACAAGAGAGTGAGTCCCGCAACATTTCTGCGTCTAGCGGATCGTGGAATCGGAGCGTCCAGCATTGTACAGAGTTGCGTAAAAGCGGAATGTCATCAAAATAATAGACCGTGAGCACGGTATCGGTTGGGTTTGTTGGCAAACTTGGCGGTTGGCGCGTCTGGCCTAGAACCACTCGCCGAATAGCTTGTAGTGCCATGTTTATTATTAAAGAGCTTAGAACTGGTGCTTCACCTTTGCTCACTGTTCTCACGTTGTTATGTGATAGCGTTTGGTAGAAATTTAATAACGCCGGAGAAAGGCGTAGAAAATGTAATTGCGGCGATTTCTTATCCTTCGTCTTACAGGGCTCATGTCAGCAAATGCTCATGGCGCTACATGCTCGAGGCCAATCGCATTGAGACATGAGCGCCACAGCTTACATTGCTAAGAAAGCGTAACCGCTGTGGACAAGTGTAGAGCAAAAGGTAGACCATACCAGACGAGAACAGTTTCAAAAGTCATATGAGTTCTGGGCTTATGGCAGTGGACAAGACCCAAGGATCTTGGGTAATGGTCGTTGTCTCGTCAAATAGGATTAGGTAAACTACAATTATAGACTATAGTTTCCTTTTATGGAATGGAAAAGTGCTGGTAAGATCATAATTGTTTTTGACTTGAAGGTTTGGTGGCATTAGTTAGCTAATAAAGTCACATCTTGTTAGTCCAAGCTATGTAGCTGATACTTAAAAAAGTTCCTAACTATCACCACGTGAGCTCCTCTTCACTGTCTAGGTAGCCGCTTGAGTTTGACAGTGTTCCTGGCTAGGATTGAGTTTCTTTTATTTGCCTGTTATTCAGGCTGTTGTTCTGCCCTATTGAAATGCGCATTCGTTATTCTGCACCTGCTGTTCCTTTGTTCCAACCTCGTCCAGACACAAACGTCCCTGGAATTAAGGACAAGCCAACTATAGCTAACGAACACTGTAAACATAGAAAGCTGTGATAAAGAAGACAATGTACCTCTCTAGTTATATAGAGCGCGTTGTTGTTGTATTGTTTCGCACTCGACTCAACTCCACTCAATTAAACTCGCACTCGAATATCTCTTCAACCATCGCATTGCAACCACTCACATCCCTTTTACACAACCTCACTTTCGTTTTCACGACATCACAATGGATGACTTTGTCAACAAACTTGGCCCTGATGCTACCATGGTCGTTCGCGCGTTCTCAATCCTGAAACGTTGCAGCGGACAACTGCCGACCCCCCAACTCCAGATCCTCAGCCAGGCTGCTGAGGCCATCATTTCCCGTCTCGGAGGAGCCACCGGTTTGTCTATGATAGAGTTTGAGGTCTTGGTAGGATATGCTGCCAGAATTGACGCGACAGAGCAGCTTCCCTTTCTAAACACTCAGGCTGACACCATAAGGATTACGCGCCCAGCAGGTTCCTTCACAGAGTTCGACCTTGAGTTTCTGGAGTTTGTTTCTCAGATTCTCAGCGGACTCTGGCAGACGAAATTATCAGGTACAAGTAGTTATATGACTACACCATTCGTCGAAACTGACTCCGTACAACGGATCGATGGTCAGGGGCTGGTTCCCTTCCACCACACTCTTCCAGCTGCGATCGGCAGCTCTACCCAATCTTCGGTCTTAAGCTCATCAAGTGTGAGTGAAGCAGGAATATCCTCACTCAATTCAATGTTCTGTACCATGACCTCGTCTACCAATACGTCGATGTCCGACGGTGTGGCAGGCTCCATCAGCATGTCCACATCGACCACCTCATTCACTTCTTCCACCTTTCCCACGCAGTCTAATCAGTTCACATCAACAAATGTTCAAACATGGATTCAGGATCTTCCTGAGATGATCCAGATGATGGGTCATGGTACCTTGTCCCAAGGACTTCATGGCCCTGGCCTACTGGAAGACCCTACAGGGACTCCTTGGTTGGAAATGGGTGGTAGCGTCAGCCCTGACCAGATTACGGACTTCAACTGGAGCGACGTGCAGGAAGCTGAGATGGAGGCCTGGTTGGATGCAGGGAACGGTATAGAGACATGACTCAGATGACATCGGTCTCTGAGAGAAGAAACACTAGGGGTAGATGGATAGATACTAGATCGGCACAACGGTTTGACTGAAAATCGTGACTCATTAGAATGCGTACTTAGAAAAACTCGGAGTTAAATAGACTTCCGATAAGATTCTGTCAGGCAACCATTATAGTGAAGCATAAATCTTCTGAAGTAAGCGCCAGGCTCTTTGTGATGTGTGAGACACAGTCGCCAGTAACTCTGGACATTTCATTGTTGCTGTTGAGAACTGTACTTGAACCGGCGAAGGGCTCTAATATAAAATATCGAAAGCGGGATGTGGCTTGTAAGCTGAAAACGAATGAAGCTAGCCGTATCTCGTTATATATCGTTCTGCACATTTTCCGACTCGGTCAACAGTGTAGTCGTAGCTTCATATGCAATCTGAATGCATCTGGAACAAAGACATTCCTGACCAAAACGTTATCACTGGTCACAACCGCAAACATATACAAAGAGATAATGGATTTGACGTTCGTAGTTAGAAGGTTGGAACATTGATCCATTGCCTCAAACACTGAGAGAGCAAATAAGCGGTCATAGCCCGACGAAGGAAAGAGTACAAGTACTCGAGTCCTCGGTGTCTCTAAACTGGATGCTTTCCCTACGACTCTTTATTACCATACTCTCATTCGTTCTTTTGTCCCCAGCTTTATTTATTTTTACCCTACTGCTTCAAGACAGTATGAAGACCACCTTCGCTTTGAACATCGTCGCCTTTGCGAGTTCGGCTTTCGCACGTTTATATAAACGTGACGAATGCGCAACAGCCTGTACTGATGCGTACAACGCATGTCGAGTTAAACCTGATGCTAGTCAGGCCTTCTGCGCAACCGAGTATACGAATTGTCTTGGATTCAACCCATTCTTGGGGGACAACTCCATCCCGGCCCCGACAGCATGTTCCAGGGGGGCTACCGGTGCCTTGACCGCGGCTGGATCGACTGCAACTACTGTGCCCAACACACTCTCTATCGTGGCCGACATCACCAACTCAGCAAATAACGAAGAACCTAGCACTTCCACTGCCGCTGAAACTACTGTTGCAGCTGACTCGACGACCTCTTTAGTTACAACTGAGACAACGGCACCTGACGCAGACGAATGCGTAACTAAGTGCAACAACGCCTACAATACCTGCCGGACAAGTCCTGACGCTAACATGTCTACTTGTGCTGCTGAGTACGCCCAGTGTCTTGGCTACAACCCTTTCGGCGGAGAAGGCTCTCTCGTCACACCGACTGCTTGCTCCGTTGCCGTTTCTGGTACATTGCAACCCACGCAACAATATACAACTTCGGAACAGTTAAAAAGCATCACACAAACTACCCCTGCCCAGCAGGAAACAACAATGCAACAAGAGACCACTTTTCAGCAACCAATAGCCACTTGTGGTGCCGCTATGTGCATGCCTGGTACGGTGACTGAAGGCGAAGCTCCGCCTATGGGTACTGAAACACCAGTCGTTGTCAATGCTGCTGGAATCACTCGGCCTTTGATGGCTTTTGCTGTATTGGCAGTCCTAGTTGCGCTGTGATGCTTCGATTACTCGAGACGGGATTGCTTCGGAAAGGAACCCTTTCAGGCTTGCATCAGACATGTTGAGATACTTATGTATGATTCATTTGTATTGGACAACAATAAACTTTCAATGTACTTCCCATTGTTTCAGCTAACCATGATCCGTCATGTGCATTGCCATAGTGACGTCAGGAAAGGCAGGCTGCGATCGCCTTGATGTTGTCTGCGGTGAGAAAGATACCGGCTTTCCAACAGCTCCAAGATTGTAGGCAACGTAAGAATAGGTGGCATCCTTCAGACTTTTTATTTCTTCGATGCTAGCTAGCGGGAATACAAGTTCGCTTGCTTGAACAAATGCTCGAACTCAGTACCTCCACTAAGTAGCATCCCTGCCTGCCTCAAATATCCCAGATTTTCCGAACCATGGACGACCGGGTTCGATTACTTTTTACATATCCCCCATCTGCCCGCAACCTTCCACTGGCAAGGTCAAACCACCCCATCAATAGGGGAATATTTCAACCCTATTAGGTTACGTTTAATTGTTACATTGAATTTTTGGAATTCTAAGCTAAACGAGTATCATTTTATCTACACATCCTAACACATCCCCATTCTCGATCATGGCCAGACAGTGGATTCTAAACGATTTTAGCAGGGATTTGAGACTTCACTCAAGTATGAACATGATGTCCATATCTCTTCAAAAGAAGAGCTCCGCTCCAATGAAGTCTTCGTCAAGCTATATGCTGCCAGTCTCAACTATTGAGACATTATTATTGCTGGATCAGGTGTAAGTTCCAAGACACGATAGAGTATCAGAATCTAACACAATGTAGGGAATCAATGGCCTAATTGTCCCGCCAGTTACCCATTGTGTGATGGGGCAGGTTTAGTGCAAGTAGTTGGAGATTTTGTCAAGAACCTCAGACGTAGCGACAGAGTCATCACCTATGCTGCTCCGGATGTCGCGGACCTGAAAGAAAGTGACGCTCTTTCGAGGATAGCTGATGTCCAGACAATGCTTGGGCAAGGCACTCAGGGAACACTTCGGTCTGATGGTGTTTTCTCCGAGACGCTCTTGTTCATGCCCCAGCGTCGCTTGACAGGGCACAAGCTGCGATACTTCCCGTCACCTGGTTGACGACATGAAACGCGCTCCAGGACTTGAACAAAGACCAGATCGGGCCACAAACTTGGGCCTTGGTGCAAGGCACTGAAGATGTGAGCGTCGCAACACTTCAGCTTGTCTCATCCTTCGGAATCACGGTCGTGGCCACTACTTCGACTCAAGAGAAGGCGGAGAAACTGAAAACACTTGGTGCCAACCATGTTGTGAACTGCCGCGAGAATCCTAATGGCTGAGGCAGGGAAGCACGGGCTTTGACGCCCAATGGAGCTGGATTTGAGATGGTCATCGACATTGGTGGCTGTGAGTCTCTTGGACAGTCTCTATAAGCAGTGTGCCCGTATGGCTCGATCCAAGTTGTTGGTGTCGTCGGACAGAACACTGAGCTGGTTCCGATACTGGATGCTCTGATGTTTACGTGCACTGTTCGGGGATTCTCGATGGGCAGCCGCAATCAGTGCAACGAACTTGCACGTTTCATCGACGAGAAGAAGCTCTAGCCCGCATTTGACGATGTAATCTTTGAATTAGCAGACGCCAAGGACGCTTACAGAAGGTTGAAAGAGCAGAAGCATTTTGCCAATGATGGCTTTGCTTAAAGGCTCATAATGAATTTCTCAGAGGCTTGAATCTTAATAAGTTACCTGACTAGAAACGACACCATGAATCATACCACCCATGCTAAGACCACATGGGCTTACCCAGTCAGTCTGTACTTCATTAAATCACATGAGTGATGGATGTGTTAGCGACTTGCTAATCTTCGAACCGTTGATTCCCACGACCTTGGCCCTTCAGATCGATCTCGTCAAGGAACACAGAACTTAACAACCCCAACCCCCCCAGACCTGCCATGGTGTAGAATATGGTTCGAAAACAAGTAAGGTAAACACCTAGAACATTGCCAAGAGTTCGTTGAGGAACATCCAGCGACCCAAGTTCCTTGATGAAAGCGACAGCGTTTGAGGCGTCGTCAAGAGGTGCCAGTGGACCCGTAAGTCGTACCGAGGTAGAGGCCATTGTGTTTGAAAACACGGTGTTGAAGATTGCAGACGCAATGGTTAAGCCAACCAGGCCTCCAAACATGCGAATGGTGAGAAACTGTCCGATGGCGACGCCCGTGTCGTCCACATCCTTGACACTGGCTTGCATAGGCAGGAGGTTAAGCCGAAGTAAGGCAATGCCAACACCCCATATAACAGGAAGGCCGAAAAGCATAGACGGCTGCGAATCTACAGTAAAAAGAGCCATGATGCCGGTCCCCAGCGACAATAGTACCCACGAAATTCGCAAGAGCCATGCATAACCCCCAAACAAGGGAACCATCATCATAGAGCATACTGCAATGACCACACTGACAATAACAGTAGGTAACAGAAATACCGCTGATTTGATCGCTGTTTCGAGGTACACTGCTTGGTAGATTAGCGGTAAGTACTGCAACAGAGAGACAAGGATGGCCCCATGAATAAAGCCTCCGATTAATGTCATATTTGCAGTTTTGGAGTGAAAAAGCCGATGAGGCATGATTGGTGCTGCAGGTTTAGCCTCGTAAAAGACAAAAGCGACAAGTACCGAAATCCCCAAGAGCATGGGAAGCAGAGTCTGCCATGATGCCCAAGGAAACAAAGAGCCGGCCCAACTGAGTGGCAGCACAAACATTGTGATGCCAGAAACAACCAGAGCCATGCCGACCCAATCGAGGCGTTCGACTTTGCTGATAAGCGATGCATTGAGTGTGACCGGCCGTAACCTGAGGAAGAAGAATAACAACGGAGTGCCTATTCCAAGAATGGGTAGATTGACCCATCCGATCCATCGCCAGCTGGCATAAGAGGCGAACAGGGCGCCAATGGAGGGACCAAGAATATTGCCGATTGCGTTTGGAATGCCCATCAAGCCAAGGTACGTAGAGCGCTCCTCCAGTGTCGTCATATCCGCGAGGATCACCTCGACAAGCACATCAATGCCTCCGCCGCCGAAACCCTGAAGAACGCGGCCAACGATAATGGTTCTCATGCTCTGCGCGACAGCAAACAATATCGATCCAAGAAAAAATAGTGCTATGCATACGTAGAGTGGTGGTTTTCGGCCAAACGCGTCGGATATGCTCGCCCAGACTGGCTGCATCACCAGACCACAAAGCGTGTAGGACAAGCTGGCCCAGAATGACTCCAGACTCGAGCCTTGGAGATCGTTGGCTATAGCCTACAGATCTATTCAGTATTGAAATATTTAGAGTGATAAGACAGACGAGTTCAGACTTGTCTTACCGGAAGGGCAATGCCGAGTGCTGTCGCATCTACCTGAAATACGAAGAGAGTGGCAGCGAGTCCTATAAATGCTAGTTTGAAGGCCAAAGACTTTTTCTGCTTGGACCGATTGTTTTCGCTCTCAGGTAGCACGTCCGCATCCTCTGATCGAGACATTGGCCCTGTTATCTTTTCTGTCTCAGAATCTACACCAATGCCTCGCTACGCGGCTGATACGGAATTTTCAACATCGGTGATTCTGGAGTTTGGCTGGTCGGTGGTCCATTTTAAGCACTGAACCTCCGGCTGAGAAACTGGGCAGCTGCCTCAGGCATCTTCACAAGGTTTTTAAGAGGCCTCCCTAAAATCTGATTGTGTTAGGCTTAGCTGAGGATTCAAAGGATTAGCAAATGATTGGATGACTTGCGAGACATTGATAAGATACCTGTGCGGTAGTCATTGAGTATGCTACCTCCTGTCTTGATGTTACTGAAGAGATCAAATCTGGTGGCCACGAAACAACAACCCATTTTGGTTTTATTGCGTGCCTACGGAGTACAGAGCATCTTGATGACATAGCATCTTCACCAAATTTATCTTCTATTAATATTTTGGCGTTCGTGGTGCCGTTCCCACAAGTCTTACGGGGTTCAATAAGATACATCAAGATAATAATCAGCACTAGTAGGGGAGCATTCTGATCCTTCTCGCGACGACGTGATGCTAATATTCCCCGCCATGACTCCGTCGTAGTGCTGGGTTTCTGCGGACCAACTTGTCCATCTTTACTGGCGCTGAGCTAGGCTTGCCATTTGCCTGAAACACAACTCTGTTTTCGCAGTGATAAAGGTAGTCTCCACAAGAGAGGTGGCTCAAGGCATCAAGCAGAGTGAAACATCTGCTTACCTGAATTAATAAAAAGCTTTAGTCAGCATCGATGCCTGACTTTGTTCTCTCCCTAACCTCGGCTGAACATCAGGCCGCGTCAGATTTTGTCCAGCTTCAACATCTCGCTCAGCAGCCAGCAGCAGGTACCTTCAACATGGAGGCCAACCCAGTCCTAGAACAAAACGCCGATGCCATCCTTCGGGCATGTACATATCACAGGCATGAGTTTGATAGACTTCTGGTACGAACACCGGACCAAAAACTCCAAGCGTCATTCCTACAAGCACCGTTCGAAACACATGTCTCGTCAGGTCTTGGCGTTTTGGGCCGTCTACCCGAGGAGTTAATCTTATTGATACTTAGTCATCTCGACCTCCTCTCTTACCTTCGATTTCGGCGCGTCAACAATCGTGCACGGAACTTAGCTACCGCATCTCGTGAATTCAAGATAATTGTGAGGCATGGGCTTAGGGGGTTGAAACCGTTGCTCAAGGCCCAGGTGTCCCACCTTTTCACCGTCGCAGACTTTTACCAAGCTCTCATCAGCTCTAAATGCAAGTTCTGTGGAAAGTTTGGGACATTCCTATTTCTCATCACTTGCGAGCGATGTTGCTTTACATGTTTGCAAATCTCGTCTGAACTGCGCGTTCTGGCCATACCAATCCCGAACGCCTTCTGCAAGGAGGCGGGACGACCCAAAGATGAGCTTGAGCGAGTTTTTGAACCAAAACTGCGCGTTGTGTACGGAAAATATTCTCTACAATCATGGCCAAAAGTCAACAGACCAAGATATTTGGTCCAGGCAAAGCGCGCTATCGAGACGCTCAGATCTCTCGTTGCTGGTCGACAAGTGCCAAATCGTGTTATGGATCACCAGCCGGAGCATCAGTTTCATAATCACATAACTCACCACTATTGTTACCGGTACATGGCTGCCACCGCGTTTCCGTGGTACGATCTAACGCATGACAAGCTTGAGCGTGGCATAAGCTGCAAAGGGTGTCAGTTTCGCGTTGAGGAATATGCCCGTGAAAATTTTCCAATGATCGAGCCACCATGGGGCTATAATGACCGAGATAGAGTGTATGCGTCGGAGGAGTTCTTGTGTCACTTCAGGTCTTGTGAACACGCAAAAGAGGTATGGGCAAACTATCAGGATGGTCAGCAGGCCGCAGAGTCCAGTTTCTTGCGCAACGGTGGTATTGTCGCGGTACACCACAGGTACGAGCTTGACTGATCTGATAGTGTGATGCGCAGCTCTATCAAGCCCATCAAACACAAGTGGAGGATATAGTGTTTTCTTACAGTATTTTCGTTACGATGGGTATTATAGATGAGGTCACAGTCACTCTTCTAATACGCTACACTCTTTAATCCTAAGTTTATAGGAACAGACACGCTACAGCAGGTTATCGGTTAAGTCAACCGCCCGGTACAGACCATAGATTGATTGTACTGTTTCACAGAGAGAAGAAAAGGTTTGAAAACATGCCCAGCTTGTATTAGCACGATATCTCGACAACTCTGGTAAGCACGAAATATCGTGGCAAAAACCCAGAGAATGTCAACAAAGACTCGATACTAATCACCTGATGCACAAACGAGAAAGAAAAACCCCGCGCAACAAGTAACATACTGGTAGTCACTTACCCACTCGCCTAACTACACACATTTGGTTTGTTGTCAATCCTAAAATGTGGGATGTTAAAGTGACAGCCGGGCATTCATTATGGCTTTCTACCTTTCATCCAGGTCTTCACAAAAAAGATACCTTGTACTCGCATTTCTACATCGTGAACAACATATACGCACAAGCTCACGGATATCTATCCTATTCTTCACTATCAATGCTCGTAAAGACTTCGTCCTGATAAGGCTACCTTGAGAGCCCCATGAATCTCATTCTTGTACTCGGTGTTGAAAGCTCGGCGATTGAGCTTCTGGGTCGCAGTTACGAGGCCCTGTTTTTTTAATTAATCCTGTTAGTCGGCTCGGATTTTTGAAATGATGGGTGGAACATACACTTGGAGGGCTCCATTCCTCGGGGGTGACCACAACGCTAACAACAATTTCCATGCTTGACAAACCAGCACGCCTACCAGCAGCTTGCAAATCTTCTAGCAATACTTGACGAACCTTACTATCAGTCTGCATGCTGAGTTCCTCGACGAATAAGTCTTAAGCAATGTTTGTAAGAGCCTTTTCGTTTGGCATGACGACTGCAATAGGTCGAGCATAATCAGAATCGGCATAAACCATAGCATTCATAATACCTTGAACATCACAACAAATCGATTCCAGCTTCTGAAGAGCAACATGCTCTCCATTGAGTAGCTTGAGGAGGTTTTTGAGATGATCAATAAACCGTAGATGACCATCAAAATCGAATTCGCCAATGTTTCTAGTTTTGAGCCAGCCGTCTTCAGTAAATGACCTCTTGGTTTCCTCTTCGTTTTCGTAGTGGCCCAGCATGACCGCGGCGCCCTTGATAAGAGTTTCGCCTTGGGGCACCTTGGTGTCAGCGGAGTATACAAATTCCGGCACAGATACCAGTTTCAATTAGATAGAACCTGGAGCTGTACCTATAGAGTGCAAGGTGAACTCTAGAGGAGATCCCAAGGCGCCCACGGCGGATGTTTCTGTAAGTCCATAACCTGTGAACATAGGGGCGAGAACCATGGAGAGAAAGTGTTTCGATGAAAGCGATATAGCACTGCCACCATTGAAAAGGAATCGGATCCTGCCACCAGTTATCTCACGAAGATAATGCTATCGAGCTGACAAGCTCCTGGCAAGTTGTGTTTAACAATGAAACTCTTAGAGGCAAAGGCACACCAGAAACGAGTCCTCAAAACGACAATAAATCAAGTCATGTCATGATCCCTTTTCTGATCGTCTCGCAGACTTGCGCCACTCCAGGCATTATTGTAGGCTTTAACTCCCGGAAATCTCCAGCAAAATTCCTGTCCGATGTGTCGGACATGTTTCTTGGGTTGCCGTAGCCAATCGTTCCACCAAAGATCATCCCTATGAGTAATACAGTCCGAGACCATGTATAAAGGCTGTGTATAGGCCGGCAACTAGTAGCATTAGGTCAGTAACGCCTAAGGCTAAGATCGTTGAAGATTGTCTCACCTGCTGCCACAATGTTTTTGTGAGCAATACGCACGCCTCTGGGAACATCACCAGACCCGAAGTGCGCATGATGAGGTAGAGCTCGTCAGGCTTAGCGGGCACTTGGCCGGCCATTGCGTTCTGACCCGATTTCCATAGTTCTTCAAAACCGATCACCTTAAGGTTGGGATTAGCTGACTTGAAATCTTCCAAATACTCAGTTCCACTGAAAATGGATGCCTCGTTCACAATGATGGTATGAACCGTTGACTTTCTCAGATGTTCAGTTGCTGTCTTTAGTAGGTCAGAATCGATGAACATAACCTCGGACCGACTATGCAATAGACTATGCGCTAGGCAGTTCTGTCCAAGGGAGTCGTGAGCTATAACGATTAGAACAGACTGGGTCGCGCAGCCATGTGACGTGGTAATCCATTGTGCACTGAAGAAGTCAGTTAGGGTGATCGAAACCCTTAATTTCAAACACATCACTACCGTATGGACTCACGAAGTTCGGTAGTGCCTGTGGATCCTTTATTGACAATATGACAGTAATGATTGGCCTAGCTATAATTAAGGATCTGACATTTGCGCCAAAAACAGGCTCTCAGCAAATGACGGATGGTCTTCAGGATCCACAGGCACTACCGAACTTCGTGAGTCCATACGGTATACCTCGTAGAACTAAACAGAAAGAGTTTTTCTCTTGGCCGTAATCCCACCTTACGCAATCCCGAGCCTACTTCTAAGCAGTGTTTCTCGTACTCCTTGTAAGTGAAGAAGCAATACTCCGACAACTCAAATTAGGTCCATTCCTTGTCTCCGGGCTGCAACTTGCCAATAATCTTCATCTCGACTTTAGTAGTTTCTCTGTGGAGCTTCTCGGTACTGTTAATCGTATGTGGCGGCGACTGACTAAGATGTACCTACCCCTTTTGGTTGAGAAATGCGGTCAGAGCTCGCGCTGAAGAATGACGTCTTGATCGGAACACGCCAGATAACGTACAATAGAAAGGCGCCGTTAGGGTTGAGAAAACCGTCCACAGCAGCAGCAGGAGTGATAGTGACAGGATTAGTAGTGGAAGACGGTTTCTACAATAACAATACTGCAATTCTCAAATCACTATTGTTTTTCTTTTTTTCGAAGTTGCCAGGAAACATAATGCAACTGTCTAAGCTTCTCAGTCAAGCGTTATTACATTAATGTTCCCGTCTTGTAACTTTGATATCAAAATTCCGTTGAAATGCAAACCATTGTGACTTAGTACGCCAAGGCTCATACGAATCAACAATTTGCGCGTCAAAATGCCGGAAAAATTGGGCGATGTATTTAAACATCTCAACCGTCGCCAGATTCTTCCCGATGCACCCTCTGCTACCCATTCCAAACTAGCAACTTGATTAGTAATAGCCATCATGTAACTGAATGCCCACTTACGGTTGTCAATAGCGCTTTCTGTCCCTTTATTCTTTCGTCGTCTTCAGGACATAGACAAATCCACCTCTCGGGCCGGAATACATCCGCATCCTCCCCGAAGATTGCCTTGTCACGATTCATGCTCCTAGGACTGATGCTGCAGACAGTCCCTGGGGGTAGATAATGTGACCCGATGTGCACACCTTCGGCTGGCGAGTATCGTGGAAGCTGATATTGGATGGAGGGATGAAGCCGGGTACTCTCGCACACAATAGCAGACAGGTACGGCAAATTCTCAGCTTCCTTGAAGGTGATTTCGCGACCGTCCTGACTGATACCCAATGTATCATAAGCGTGATCGATCTCATCAATGAGCTTCTGCTTGACGAATGGATGCGTCAAGATGCTGCCAAGACAAGCGAGAATGCCAATCGTGGTTGTATCTGCCCCTGCTCCGAGGATATTGACACCCTCGATCATGACATCTTCCTTCTTCACAGGCAGCCCTTGGGGGTCTTTTGCCTCAATGAAATGTTGGAGCATATCTCTGCGCTGACCCGGAGCAAGACCATCTCTCATGCGCTCTTGTACCCGCTTTTCTAGCCACTCCAGGAACAGATCGAATGCATTCAGTCTGTGACCGCCAACATGCCTTGTAAGGTACTTCGTAACCGGATTGTTCAGCCAGAACATTTGCAGCGGAACATTGCCCATGTTGGCCATTATGTAGAAACCATCATGAATAGATTGGATGATTCCATCAACATCCTTGCCCTGTTCCAGAAAACCAATCTTCCCACCCATTGCGAGTGCGCCGACGATATCAAAGGTGAAGTAATTAACCCACTTGTCAATGGGAACTATTTCATTGCGATCTGCAAAACCTCCAAGTTTAAGTAGATTCAGTTCCATGACATCTTGTATAATTGGTTCCATCGCAAGAATTGCTGTCATGGAATACGCGCTCGATACACGAGAACGTAGATGACGATGGACTTGAGGGTCGGTAGCAGCAAAGAAGCTGACAGTCATATTCGGAATGATCCACGAATCATACCACTTTGTCTGTTCATACCAACTGGATTAGCCTTCAAACCCTCTTCTGGACACAAGTCTTGCTTACCTTCATGATTTGTTTTCTATGACCATAAAGACTTTTGAGACCAGCCTCATCGACAAAGCTAACTTCGTTCGGTGCGATGCGAACAACTTTGCCATACTTGCGATGGATATTCAAGATATCATCATGCCATGTGCCCATAAAGTATCTTTGGGTCCGCCATCCCTCGCTGATTCTAGCGAGAAAAGGTCCCGGGACCTTCCGCAATGGGTGAAAAAAGGCGCGCTGAACGACAATGAAGAAAATGATAATTGCCGCTAAGATAGCAAGATTATGAGCCTTCAACAAGACGGGAATGCACTCAGCGAGCGAGGCGTGGGAGAACATGACCGAGGACTGCGCCATTGTTGGTGTGTTACTTGAAATATTGTAAGGATGGTGTAATATCTTAGATGTTTTCAAGATCGATAAATGATGCTTAATGAACGGCATTGTGGCAGCGTCTCCTATCAATATCATCCAGGATATATATTATATAACACGTCTAAACCGAGGTCTGCTCCGTTGGTATACACTCCTGAATTGGCCTACAGATCAGCGATTTTGTGGAGGTGGGGGAAATCCCGATTCCAATTTGCGGGGACATTTGTAATGTGGGTCAGGTTTACCTCCCGACGGCATGTAGGTTGCAAGGGTTAGCAATGTATAAATGTGGTTCTATGTAGCATAAACCTAGATTCCTTTTCTATGAGAGACTGCTGCTATGGATTACCCATCTTTAGAGATGTTCTGATTTATCATAGGGGCTTATAGAAGAGGTATCTTCTAGCATACCATACTTACCACAAATGGCAGATCCCTTACTATCAGAATTACCGGCACGTAGCCACTTAGTATACCTATGCAATACATCTCCAACCCTTGCAACCTGTCAAGTTGGTGAGGACTAGCGCTGATGATCTACAGGATATACCCCAGGCTTTCTGTAATATGATCACTCGTGTAATAGTTTATAACAACTGCAGAACATGCGTAGGTGTCCCCAGGCATCGCTTAGGCGGTTGCTAAACCTGGCCTCGGTTTCTACCTTACATGACAGTCTCTGCGTGGAGTTAATAATTATATTATTTCCCTCTATCCATAGGACAGCTAGTATCCAGAAATACCGAGGTAGGTCGTGGGAGAGCGGTATCGGCCGGCTGCAACACTACGGAGCGTGGTAAAATTGCCGTGGCACAATGCAGAATTAGCTTTACTTCCCTCGGGGGAAAGAAAAACACCGCACAGCTCCACATAGAAATTTGGTGGTGTAAGTGAGAATCCAGTGCGGTGTTTTCTTTCCCCCCCTAGGCTTCCTATTAACTATCCGTCCCGCTCACTTTAGAGCAAGTCTATGAAATTGTCTTGATTAGAGTTGGCATAGTTGTCACCTCCAAGGCAAGGGGGCAACGATGTCATAGGCTACTGCCAGGATCAACTGATTAGCACAGTCAAGCCACTGACGTGGCTCATGTCCAAAAAATTGCAAGTCTATTACCTTAGGGTGCGGAGGTGGGGAAACTTCCGGCTCCGCGATCTATTGCCGAGGTGATTCGCAAATCTGATTGGATCTCCTTGCAGCCCGCAAGACTTATGTATGGGAACGAGATGATTTTGGTGAAGGCGCTATGTCATCGAAACTCCACAAGACTTACGCGGTTCAAGGAGATATCGTCACTAACCATCCTCAAATGGACTGGTTTGCGGGGGTGGAGGATTTTGGAGGCCACCATATCGTATTTTCTTAAAGTATCCATGAGGCTCCGACACTTGTTTGCCTCCACTTTCAAATCACCACCAACGCGTTTCGAAAGCTGTTACTCTGCTTGAATGCGGATGGGACGATACAATCGGTATTGGCTGTGACAAATCTGAGAGCGTGCAGATAGTACTGGCTGGTCAGCACAAACTTCGTCTTCCTGTCTGCTCTGAAATTTCGGATGTTCAGCCGCAAGTTGCATCGTCTCCACTCGTTGGCTTTTCAAACAACTGCTGTATCGTTGAAGACGGCCTTTCATGGTTGGAGAGACGCAACGACTCCGGTGTTCGGGCTGCTCAGCCACGTTCGCGAAAACCGGTGAGTAAACCATACACTCCGCCATCCAGTTCTAAAAGAATAATCTGAGTAGATCATCTTGCACGACACCAACTTTCTCGTAAGTTCAGCTTGTAATGTCTAAGCTCATGCTAAGTACCATGTTGGAATTCAGACGAAGATCAACGACCATACGCTTGTCAATTTTGTCGCCTGGGCTTTAATCGAAGGTAAGATTCCACTTGTCATTCCGCTGTTCTAGGCCACGTCTAATGTACCAGTAAGGGATGCGTTGCTTCGACATTGGAGAACCTGTGATGAGCGCCTCAAATCAGGACTTCCTCCTCCGGTTCTACCTTCAAAGAAGCGAGGTAGAAAGCCAAATGCCTGTATAAGATGCGTACGAAACAAGAAGAAATGCAGTGGTTCGCTCCCGTGCGCAGCATGTGCCGAACAAAATCAGCAGTGTAATTACACAAAGCCCCCGACTTCCGCGGCCCGAACAAGTGCTCAAAGGGACGAGGGGGTCCTAACGTCGCAAATACTGGACGCTGAAGGAATATCGAGTGATTTATTTCAACAAGCCTTGGACATATTAATGCCAAGTACACAGTCACTGCGGACAGGCCTTGCCTGCGTAGCGGACTGCAATACGTGGTCATCTTCAATACCTTCAGCCTTTGAAGGCAGCATCGACGATTACTCTGCTGAAGTCGATTTCTCCCTGGGATCCTTCGCATCGCCTGACATTTTACCAGGTCTCGTGTCAACTGCACCTGATCATACCGTCACAGCATTCGACTCCTCGTTACACACATCAGATACCACCCGAGTTCCAATCTCGTTAGGCCCGGAACAAGGCTTCATCCATCTTAGCATGCGCTTCCTAGCCAATTTCACCGCTACTCGCGGCATGACAGACTCGTTTGAGATCGGCGGTCCTCCTATAAGAAGGAAGGCAATGGCAGCCTGGCCTCTGTCGTTCAATGAACCTTACAATATTGACTCAGGGGCCTCCAGGTGTGCGGACTTTGAGGTTAGATCTAACCGAAATGTTCAGCGATCGATGTTTGAGAATCACCAATACGATTGGGGTCATGCTTCTCAGCATCTCAAGCGCCACAGCACCCACGGAACCGATCAACATCCCCTCTCAGCAAAATGTCGAGATATCGTCCAAGCAATTCAAGAAGCAATATGCAACCAGATGCAGTCCCATAAAAGAACCAGCTGGTCCCAGTCTACAGAACGCTCGTGCGCTCGGTTTTTTTCTCCACACAATGTTGAGCGATTCGTCGGGGCCTTTTGGCATTTATGGCACCCAAATTGGCCGGTATTTCACAAGCCGACTTTCAATTTATGTCAAAAGCCGGCGCAGTTAATTGCGACCTTATGTCTTGTAGGGGCTTGTATGAGCTCTGACAAGAGTGACAGGGACCAGGCGATGTCTTGGGTCGAGGCTGTAGAACACTGGGTGTTTTCAGACTTTGACTTTTCCGAGGACGCGAATCTGCATACGAGTGATGGATCGCAACTATGGCAAGTTGAAACTCGATTGGACAGCATTCGTGCAGCTTACGCACTCCTGCTTATCATGATATGGGAGGGCAGTGAAAGGCAAGTGACAAGGGCACGCAGAGCCTTATTTGCGGAAATCGTTTCCGTCAGCCGTAGTCTTTACTTCTTCTGTACAGCCCAAGACCCTGAACACGATGAACTGAGCCAGATAAACCATCTTAGTAGGTGGATGCTATACGCGTTAAGGGAGGAGAGTGTACGCACCTTAGCTTATGTCTTCCTGCTCGACTGCGCATTCGTCATGTTCAATAATTCGACTCCACGGATGGTGGTTAGCGAACTTCAATTCAGCTTGATAAGCCCTGAACCTTGGTTTAACGCCCCGGATCCGGACGAGTGGTCGAGGAGCATCAGTAGGTGGCCCCATGTAGGACAGGGGATGTCTTTGTCCCACGCAATCGGGCTTATGCTGCAGAGTGACATTAGCGCAAAGGAGTGGAAGATTTTTCAACAAACCAATCTGCTTAATCACTTTGTTATTGCTAGTGGTATGTCGTCACCTGAAACTTGGAGGAGACACTACGGAAACATTGTGCTAAATGATTATAGGTTTCCATAATCTCGTTTTCCATCATCGCTATGGGATTGGTTATGGATCACAATCGCCTTTCCTCTCGCGTGGTCTTAGGAATTGGATACAGATTTGGAGCAGCCGAAGCCCGTCTTTTGCTGAGAACGAGCCATCAGAACCCGGGTCGAACAAAGGTGACGAGAAAATTGGCTTCTATCGTTATGCAAGGGAGTTCTGGTGCCTCGCAGTCATCATGTACGGTCAGGCTCGTCATGATGAGAACCTCAGCGCCAGCTTTGACTCAGGAGCAGGTAGAAAGCAGGGCAGGGTTCTTAAAACCTTTGACGATTCTGATATGGGGCAAGTCCATGAATTGATCGTTCAGTTTCGAGAGATGGATATACGGAAGATACTGGCGGACTGAGGTGAAGATGGAGCATCGGAGGTTTATTTGTCGATTAGTCTAGCTTTGCGCCAATCTTCATCGTATTTCAAGCATTCTGTAAGGAGACAAAGGCAAAATAAAGTGAATGAAGACTGAGGATACCCAAAGCAGTTGCAAAGTTGGCCTAGCACAAAGTCGAATCCCTACCAGGGTGACGAAACTGAGCTACGTTACAAGCATATGTAAAGCTAGCTATATAAACAGATGAGATGTCGAGGCCGCTAGTCCGTGAACCTACAGTTCTGAGCGAAAGTTC
>JABCKB010000089.1:0-86954 GCA_013184455.1 Fusarium continuum | reverse complement strand
TATTTATACCTTTTATAACTTATAGACTAAGGTGCCACCGTATATGGTCCCAAAGATAAGGGGGGGAAAGACGCCATTGACTAAGGTAGGTAGACGAGGAGGAGAGAAAAAAAAAAGCGTGCCTTGAATTCTCCATCAATGGCGAGACGCAACTGAAGCACCCCTTGTTCATCCGAGGTTTCGGAAGGGGCCGACTCCCTACTTTGAGTGTATCGACCGAAGTGCCAAGAGCCCGACATATTTACTAGCAGCCCATTCGTTCGTTCGTTGCCGGGGAGCTAATAAATGTCAAGGTTTCGAATGAAGAGATTTTGATGCTGTTGAAAGATAGGGCTGAGTTGAGTTTTGAACACTTTGAATATGTATGTAAGTTGTACCGCGATTATCTCTTGCTAGCTAGCGCCCATCCTTTGAAATGCAGCTTAATCTTACAGGGGTTCTTAATCACGAGCTGCACGTCAGAGTTGAAGGATTCAGAACACAGATGGAAAAGGCTTGAACCGATCGCGATACTGAATGATGTTTTGTTCAAATATCGACTAAGCCAGCTCAGTGGGCAATCAAAAGAGAAAGGTCTCAAACCCCCAAGCTGTGCCATGCAAGTACAACCAACCACTTCATGAATCTCACTATGGCTATCATATCATGACTGCTCAATAACTCTCCAGAACCCATCTGACAATAATCATTTTCATATATCCTGGTCGTTACTTACGTCTATGTTCCTCCATGCTTATACGGTACTCCTCAGATGCTTACATCAAACTACTGACATGCATCAACTCCAAAACTCACAATCTGTCCTACTGTATCAACACCCAGCAACGCCAACACTCGACAATGCCTCGTTTAACCAGTCGCATTAAAAGTCCCGTTCACCTCAACAGAGCTCGACGGGATCCTTTCGCTGACAGGCATATTGCATCCCGCACTCCCCACCAAATCTCCCGGCTGGTCCAGATCCTCCTGAGTTGGCCCATAGTCCGTATGTCCCGATTCCTCAGAGTGGGTTTCAGAGCCTTCGGGGATAGGAACCATCGCCGTCTTTGTCCAGATGTGAACCGCGCGTTTCCAGTCCAGACCGTCAAGACAGCCTCCTTTGACGGATATGACGTTCTTAGACTGGTTCGGTGAGTAAGAGAAAAGTAGCAGCAAGGGGAGTCACTGTTACGTACGGGCGTTGAGTGAATGAGACGAGTTCCGCATTTGCGACAGAAGTAACTGTTTTGTAACGGTTAGCGCCCAGTCACGAATCTCATTTATTTGAGACGCTTGAACACGCACCAGTAGAGTTGATGTCCCGACGCTGTAGGCCGACTATCACCACCAAAGCGAATTAGTCCATCTATTCTGTTGACCTAATAGCCGTTTCCCCTACCTGTAGACGCTCATTAGGTCTGTGTCGGGTAATTCAAACCGAGGGAAAATGGCCGAAGTGCCAAAAGCCGAGCCTGTTTGCCGTTTACAAGCGTCGCAGTGGCAGATGTAGAGCGCAAGAGGTTGAGGAAGAGGAGTCTTGAAGCTCACGGAACCGCATTGACATCTGGCCTCCATAGTGGCTGCAGAGCTGAGCAAGGTGAGATTTTCTTGTAGTAGGCTCAGAACTTGATGTGACTCAAAGCCAAGTATCGATTCTGCTCACAAACGTCAGTTTGAAACATTCGATACTCTAGAGGTGGAAGATGATTACCGTACCGTGTGGAGGCGGGGGTTGGATAATCACCAATTGGGGATCACAGCCTTTATTTATCGAACAAGGCAATAAGGCTGAGAGGAATTAACTTGATCAGAGTCACTTTTATAAAGTTATAAAGGAGAAAAAACGAATTGTTACTAACACAGTTGAACAAAGATCCCCGTTATCGCTCTACAAAAGAAAGAGAGAGCTTAACTCGGCGTGTGACGTGACTCATGCGGCACAGTCTGGGCGTGCCACCGTACTACGAGAGTCGCGCGAAGTCACATGGCGTCCTATTGTCCCGACCGAGAGGCATGCTTACTTACTTCTTACACTAGGTACTCGCTTTTGCTTGTGATAGTGCCATCCGAACCGACCGCCATTTAATTTTGGTTTGTCCAAGTATTCTCAGCATATTTTGTAAGTGACCATGTCTTGGATAGCCCGGAGACTTTTACTTTGTCTGCAGCAGTTGATCCACATGCAGCAGGTAAACAACGACTCGAGGCTCTATCGCAAATGTTACACATGGTGAAGCAGCCTTCGAAGGTCATGTGCCAAAATTTACCAGTAAAATGAGTTATTTCTATGGTAGATAGACCAACTCATTGCTTATTGTGACATCTTGCCGACCATCGGAGTATTTGTAACTGTTGAAATACAAAAAGGGATGAAATCCTAGTGGATGTTGAGACCTATATATCTCAACAGTAATATGGCATATACATGAACTTGAACAACAGGAGGGCAGAGACGGCAATTGGAGGGATAGTGTACGACACTCAGTATCTGGGGCTGTAACCAATTTAATGATGATCCTGATTGCCCTCCTTTCACAATTTCTAATCATCAGAGCCCTTACGATTAAGACAGACCCTACAAAAGCTAATGTAAAAATACCAACCTTGACCTGCAACAACTCCATGCAAAGCAATACCCCGTCCCCTTATGACGTACAAACAAACCGCTATGCGCTTTCTCTTGTGGAAACCTCTGCCGTAGAACTACCCGCCGTAACAGCGACCCCCGTCTCCCTCTCACG
Organism: Fusarium continuum; assembly: GCA_013184455.1. Taxonomy (NCBI): domain Eukaryota; kingdom Fungi; phylum Ascomycota; class Sordariomycetes; order Hypocreales; family Nectriaceae; genus Fusarium; species Fusarium continuum. The sequence continues at coordinate 84,234 of JABCKB010000089.1, read as the reverse complement.
ATTCTTCCACCCAACATCACTTTTAATCCACTCCATCCTCTCCTGCACCTTTTGCGTACACACAATCACAACTCCCTCCAGTCCTCCCTCCCTCAGCTCTCCCTGCAACACCTCACACCACTCGAGCTTGTCCGCATCGCTCATTTCCCTTGCCACAACCTCCATTTCCACCCTCTCCAGCCGCACCATCAGCCCGAGCCCCTCCCCAACCCATCGCCGCGCCGCCTCGGCCCGGCGCCCCACTCCGCCTCCGAACGCCGGCCCTGCGACTACCGAAGTGCTCGCCCCGAGAACCATCTTCATCCGCAGCCCTCGAACACCAGATGCCCACTCGCCGCACAGAGCACGCCATTCCTCGCGACCCGCGCCTCCGACCACTACGTCTCGCGCAAGCACTTCCAGTCGAATGTAACGTAAGGCAGCTCGCTGCCATGGGGCGAGGGCTCGAGTGAAAGCGCGGGCGGCCCAAAGACCTGAGGCGAACCAATTTACAAAGACAAATTCGTTCTGCGTAAATGGTATGAGGCGCGCTTCGCGGTAGATTTGCAGGTTCGTGCGAAGGAGGTTTGTAGGGAGACCCGAAAGCGGGCGGTATGGTGAGAGCAATCCTAGTTCTAGTTCCGCATTGTTTTTCGATTCGGTGCTTTCGGACGTGGTCTCCAGGTCAACTGGCTGAAGGATGTACTGGCAGTGTACTGGAGTCGGGTACCATGGTGCGAGCTGCGCATGGCGAACTGGGCACATGAGATGAAGCCAATGGTAGATATGAAGTCGAATCTCGAGCGGCAGTGACAGAAAGGTGAGTTTCGTATCGGTCTTTGCGATCGTCAAGCCTGGCATCGACCGTGGTGTCGCACCATCATTCCGAAAAATGGTTAAACGTGTCTCTGACGACTCTGAGATGTGATCGTGTGCACTTGGGTGCATGCCAGCGCCATGGCAGCACAGTTGGTATGAGGATATCATCACGAGTCGCGAATTGTGTAAAGTGCAACGACCGAGAAAAGGAAGGCAAGGAAGAGAGCTTCAGGTCAGCTTCATCCACGCTGCATATCATATTGTCGGTGTCCGGGATTGTCAGAAAACCAACACATTATCGTGACAGTAAACTGTAGAATTTTTAATTCAACCTTTCCGTCTCGTGAGCACTAGCATCCCAGCCATGTGTTGTCAAAAACGCGGGGAATGAGTAGCTTTGGCGTCATGGACGTCTGGGTGACGACACTGGCTGAATGTGACGACGAATGATTGTTGGAGATGGGCGCGCGAATCGGCCGCAACCGACCTGAGGTCGGCTTACGAGTCTTGGCAAGGAGAAGCTTTATTGGAGCTAACAGATGTCGGAAGAAGATGATGTACGCTCAGTATACTCATTGGAATCCAATGCCCTTTCCATCAAAGTCTGCGAGGTAACTCAATCATGATGCCAGGGTTGCACTCTGTATGCGTGGGGTAAAAGCCGATGGACCTACAGAATAAAGTCGGCATGAATTCTCGAATCTGCCTCCAACAGTTTAAGCCAATGCACTCGACGACGTCTACAAGTCATGTCGATCCATTGACTATACTACTGCTGATCTCATTGTATCAAAGCCTAAATAGCCGTCAGCTTAATTCGCAACTAATTGGGTATATCGATATCAATCCACTCACTCACAGTTTTCCCCCAAACGCCTCGACTCTACACAGGTTGCTAACCTGGCAGCGTCTTATCAAAAAATGCCTCGAAACGTGTCCCATGTAGGTCATTGGTACTCATGAAGGAACAAAGCCTTGCTGCGGCGGTTGCTGTTGCTGACTTGGCGGTATGTTGACGCCTTGAAGCCCTTTGTAGACATCCATCTTGCGCTCATATTCGACATTGCGCGGTACTTCAAAGTCCCCTCTTGCCGCAAACCAGAGCAGCGTCTCTGGTTCTGGGCCTCTCACCTTGACCGGGGCCTCTACTAAATTTCCCTCTTCCTCTTCTTCATCATCATCATCATCATCCTCACCCTCTTCAATGTCTCTCCGTAGACCTGTGCGCACATTCTCTGTTCCATTCGCACGCTCCTCCGCTGTATAGACATCGTTGTTCTCGTTTGTCGCAAAATAACCCACGCGGTCTGTGAGCCATGCTCTCAATTCCCTCCAAATATTTTCTAGAGCGTCAAGTCCAGCTGGCGTGGCGAGTCGGGCGGTTTCGAGACCTTGGCTGGCCAGCTCTTCGACTTCGGGCTCGAGTTTCTTGCGCAAGAGTTGGAGAAGGACATTTTCTTGGACACGGCCAGGAAAGTTGGTTGAGGGATGGATAGCCATACGGTTGAAGAGATCTGCATTTTCGGTTGTGCTCTCGAGAAGCGACCTAAGATTCTTCTGGAGAATTTTGGCAGACGCTTGAATTGATTTTCTGACGCGGCATGTTAGCTATTTCGATTTGACGCCACATTACGGTGAGACAACATACGGAGGTGGTAGGGGGTTGCTCTTCAAGAGATCCTGCCTGAAGCTCTGCACGCTACTAGACAGCTGCGCGACCTTGCTCAACGTCTGCTCCAGAGCTTTGAGCTCGTCGTCCTCCAAGTTGAGAGTGGCCATGACGAGAGCTTCGACGCAGGAGGCACGTTGTCAATCGTTAGGTCTGCTCGCGATTGTGTCTTTGCAGCTAGGAAATAATTCAATGATGATTCGCGATAATGATCGACTATGTTGTAAATTGCACAAAGCCGAAAATTATTCACCTAATGAGTTGGAGGAGTTAAATTGATTTTAAGCGCGGGGCATCTCAAAGCCACCGGACCAAAGCGCGTCACCGCGTTCACACCGAGCTCGGTGCAGTGTACACCTTGCAGCTGCCACAATCTGAGGCCTGGCAGTTCAGGCACAAAGCCTCCTTATATCAACGCCCTTGTGAACTTTTAGAGGAACGCCTAGACCCGGCAAAGCGGGCCTCTATCTCCTCCACTCACCCCAGATTCTAATAAATCCATGAACGTCATGGCCCATTTTGCGACATCAACGCCAAAATCACACAATTTACGCTTGCAATCGGGCCCCTTACATGCCGTCGCACAACGGTTTATCTGACGGGGCGATCGGCCGTATCGGGCCCGGAGACCGACACTCCGCTATTCGAGAGGAGGGTGTTTTCAAGTCATGCATGATATGGAGGTGTTGGTTGTTTGAAGTCAAGGCACGGAGCTTCCTCACCGCTCATCGTGATCTGACAACACGAGATGCAGATTGATAATCGCGATAATCAGTTACTAGCTCAGGGTTAACCCAGTGTTACAGTGTTATGTGACGTTGGGTTCCAAGCTTGCCGACCCGGCGTCAATGGCAAGATGATTTAAAGTACCTGTCATTGTGGAGTTTGCTTAACGCACAGAATGGCATCATTGTTTTCATTTTAATTCCAAGTGATGAATTCAGAGCTTTTAGCTAGTTTAAATACAGAAACCCATGGCTGGCTATGCTTGATGCAAAAACAAGGGTTACAAAATCCAACGCTTTGCGTGGTACAGTAAAAATCAAGGATAACCGCTAAAGTGAAATACCCAATCCAGAGAAAGAAAAAGTCCCTCGGTCATGTCTCATTATATGTCGGTAGGTCTAGATTTAGTTGTTGCGAACATGGGACACGGCCTTGCTCTCATATCCATGAGCATCAACAAAGGGGAAGCGAGCTCGGCGCTCCAGATCGTCAAGAGGGATGGTGGAGCGGATGTACCTGCGGTAACGGTGTTAGCATGTCTTAAACTCTGTGATGGTGTGCTATTGTGGCTTGTAGAGCGCATCAACTGCAGTAGAGTTTGGTTGGGGTTGATTATCCACTTACTTTCTCCTGCCATCGTCATCGGGGTTGAAGTCCCAGCTGGTAAAATCACCCTCCTTGAGAGCGTCCCACACAACTCGTCGCGTGCGTTGAGATAGAAGAACTTGCTCAGTTATAGCATCAAAGTCCCATCGAGCATGCGCCTCTGCCTCGAACTTGTGGAAAGCATCCTTGGCCTCTTCTTCCTCGGTCGTCTGAGGCGCAATCTTTCTGAAACGGGCAAGGTTGTCCAACTCCTTAGGATCGCGAGCAAGATTGTATAGTTGAGGCTCGTCAGCTGGGCAAGTGATGTACTTCCAGTCACCTCGTCGGATCATCATCATGGGGCGAACGGTACCCTCGCCGGTGTATTCAGCAATGACAGTGTCGTGGCCCTCGCGGCCTTCGAGATGAGGCAGCATGCTGATTCCGTCCATGGGGAGATAAGGAGATGGCTTGGTGCCAACCAAGTCGCAAATGGTAGGCAAAAGGTCGAGAGTCGAGACGTTCTGAGTGACGCGGTGAGGAGTGAATCGCTTGGGGTAGTTGATCAACATAGGGACCCGGACAGACGACTCAAAGTAGCTCATCTTGTACCACAGTCCGCGCTCGCCCAGCATGTCACCATGGTCGCCGCTGAAGATGACGATGGTGTTTTCGGCCAGGCCGGCATCCTCAAGTGTCTCGAGAAGGCGACCAATGCAGTCGTCAACATAGCTCACTGAACCATAATATGCTCGCTTAGCTCGCTTGATCTGCTCCTCAGAAAAATCCTGATCCCAGAGATCGCAGACCTTGAGCAACCGTTGGCTATGAGCGTCGAGGTCTTCCTTGTTCATCTTGACCTCGGGCAGGTTAATGTCGACGTCCTCGTACAAGTTCCAGTACTTCTTGGTAATGGTGTAAGGATCATGGGGGTGAGTAAGGGAAACGGTCAAAGCGAAGGGTCGCTTCTTGGGGCCCTCGCGAACGTGGTCCCAAAGATACTGGGTGCTCTTGAACATGACCTCCTCATCGTAGTCGAGCTGGTTGCTTCGGCCACAAGGACCAGCCTGGAGAATGGAGCTGGCGTTGTGGTACCACTCAAGGCGGGTGTCGGGCTCATCCCAGTTCACAGCCCAACCAAAGTCACCAGGATAGATGTCGCTGGTAAGTCGCTGCTCGTAACCGTGGAGTTGGTCACCGATGAAGTGCATCTTGCCAGCTAGAGAAGTGTGATAGCCCTTGGAACGCAGATAGTGGGCATAGGTAGGTACATCAGAGCCGATCTGGGCGGCATTGTCGTAAGCACCAATCTTCATGGGCAGCTGGCCGCTGATCAAACTCATGCGCGAGGGAGCGCAGAGAGGTGAAGGGCAGTAGGCAGAATCGAACTGAACTGCAGTCGAGGCAAGACGGTCTAGGTTAGGCGTCTTGATCTGAGAGTTGGGGTTGTACATCTTGAGCTGAGGAGCGGCCAATTGATCGGCCATGATGAAGAGAATGTTTGGTCTGTCATCATCAGAAGAGAGCTGAGGGGCGGCGGAGGTCTCCCCGTTGGAGGGAGGTAGAGAGTTGAGATCGGGAGCCATTGTGACTTAGGCTCAATAGAAAGATTGTGTATAATATGAGAGTTGTGGGTGAGATCGCTAACAGCTACCACTGTGTGCGGTTGCCTCGTAATAGTTGTTTATATATTCAAACACTGAGAATGGGTATCCGGGGATGTAATGTTTGTGAAAGACGAAAGTTCGGTGAAGACAGATTTGAGTGTGAATGATAAGTGGAAGCGGATGGCCTGGGTAGATATATGTCAAGATAAGTGCTACTGTAGGCGAGTGGAGAATGGCCTAGGCTTGGATATAGAAGCTGAGTCAATGCTTCTAGCGAACGTCTCGTGAGATTAACGCGGAGAGGCACAGCTTAGTCGTCTCGTCTCGTGGTATCCCTGTTAGGGCTGTGATTCAGATTGAACCTATGGATGATCCAAAGGATGAATGGATGGACTGGTAATGGGCGGATGGCGCAATAGGTACAAAGCGTAGTGTACATACGGCACACGCGGCAACACAGCAACAGACTCACTCAACCAGGCGCTCTCCGTTCCGTTCGTATCAACAAAACGTACAAGACAGCGCGGCACAGGGGTCAAAGTGGAGGAAGATGGGGAACAAGTTTGATCTGCGCGAGGGTTTATGTGGATGAGCTGGTAAGAAACAAGAAGGTAACCTGCAAATTCCCCGACTAAGGGAGCCAAAAGGGGGAAAGAAACCGGTGAGGTGATTGACGCCACAAGTTTTGCAATCAACGGAGAGTGGGAACTATGTTTGTCTGTCTGTCTTTTAAGCGCTCCGTCAGAGGCAAAGAAAAGAAGTAAAAAGCTGGGGTGTGTCTAAGTTTTGTTTTGTGTGGAGGCGGCTCACGGTAGCTTAGTTTCTGCGTGGTACCGGTAGGGGTGCGCAGTCGTAGCCAGGGGTTATCCCAATAAGCCGTGTCAGAAATGCCATCACGCAAGAGGATGGGCGCGCTAAAATCCGAGAATCTTTCACTTGGGGGGCGTGTATGGTGTTGTTCGAGAACAAGGGGAAGACTGGTTGGAAGAACATGCAATAAACCGATGTGGACCTCAACCTTGAGGCCAACCTCGAACCTCTTGACCAAGGGCTCATCAACGAGAATTGAGTCACGAGGATCATGATCAACACATACATGCGTTGCTGTTAGATAAAACTTTGGTTACGGCAATCATATTTGTGAAATAAGCCGTCGTTTCATCTCGCTGTGCGTCTCCGTAGAAGCAATGGATGACTGGCTAATACACCACCATTTATGTTCTTGAATGATGGTGTCTAGACCAAGGCTGCCTACCTATCCGTACGCGAAATGAGAATCACATCACATGCTCATTCTCGTTATCTGCCTGGTAGTTTAATCACCCTTGCTTGGTTTTCTCGTTTCCAATTCTACCCTTCGAACGCGGCGGTATGTAGATAACCGTCTACGAGACCTCTTCGGCCAATGCTACTATACAGATAGTGCATATCTTTCGTCCGGGGGCGGAGTCATGCAGCCTAGCCTGGAGAAACATTTCAAATAATGGAATCAGATATATCTCCTGATGCTAGGATAGAAATAAACCAAATGACTTGACATACTCTGAGTTATTGATATAGCTTCATTAACTACTAGTTAAAATCCAAGTCCAAGTAAGTAGCTATGCATTCTTTCCTTTTCACGGAAACCCGCTCTGTCTTACTTTTATGCAGATACAAGGAATGTGGCTCGCATGCACCGCACCGCCTTGGTTCTTGGTTGCGCAGGGGTTCCAAGCGACTACTCGATTCGGCCAGGAGCCAATCGCCATTGGTCCATGAGTTCCTGCCCAATCCATCCCTGGCCAAGCCCACAAAGATTGACAGCTCTAGATTTACCCCGGCTCGGTTTCTCTTGAATTTACCATCTGCCACCCGCGCATCCAAATCGCAAAAGCCACTTCTACTCCGTCATGAGCATGGCGCATCATCATCAATCATCATACATCATACATCATACATCGAACAATAAAGCGTACATTGTACAATTCCTTGCACCTGCCGCCTCGAGCCCGAGCTCAGACCAACCTCTGGCGTGCAAGCAAAACCCTTTCGAGAGGATAAATCTGAGTGTGGTCTGTCAAATTTGAACACATGCTACATTTGTCAAAGAAACATAAACGTACATCCCATCAGTAACCATAGTCATGATCGTGGCCACGCACTCGGATTATCACATGGACTGCGATCTCCGCTTACCACGTCTTGGCGTTTTCGATTTCCAAACCTCGTCGTGATGCATCAGTTTCAACGCACATACCGGCGCATTGGTTGCCTTGTTTCCCCACATGCGCCTGTCGAAGCTCCTCTGTTGCCGTCCCCCGTTACGTACAAATCCGACGATGCAGCATGCAGCAGCTGTGATGAGGATACGGAGTACGCTTCGTCCCACCATCTTGAGCAATCAGGCTCGGCTCTAGTGGGTGTCAAGATTGTCCACGAAGCACCAACCTTGAGTTTGGACGACGCACTGGCCCTCTTACGCCATTAGCCGGTCCCTGCATCCTTTATCTGCACGTCCTTCCACCTTCAAGGTCTCGAGGGACTCAACCTCCAAGAATTGTCTATACGGTGCATGGATATCTTAGACGGCACTGTATAGTCCCGCATCTTGAACCCTCTTTGCACCGTGTCAAATTACTGTATAGGCCAAACTTACAACCCTCACGCGATCCACAAGACGACAATCCCCTCCTGTTGCATTCATCAGGTCGCCATTCCGCCGCCCGCCACGCTCTGCTACTGTACGCATCCGCAATGTCCGTCCTCATTTCTGACACGCACTTCGTATCGTCTTCTCCTCCCTCCAAGTCTCGACAGTGCCTTGTCTGACCACCAGCTTGAAACCCGACAGATGAGAATCAGGATCAGAAAAAGAAAAAGCAAGATAGACGGAGCAATTTGGGAAACGTTGGACAAGCGAAGATAGCAACGCAGTTTCCCAATGTCAACTTATATCTTATTGCCAGGCTGTGGGAATATGCGCCCAGGCAAGCGTAAGCGTTACTTGGTACACACCAAGCGTCTTTCTCTAGTGTCATAACGCCTTGTCAGCTTGCGATGGTGCAATCTGGGGTCGTCAAACCCTCTCCCGACAATCCGGCTATGATGGACTAAGTACCTCCGACTTTTGGCTCTTTTTGAAGCCAATTCATTGGAATTAGCCTTGGAATTGGCCGAGTACGGAGGAATCACATCTTTTCAACTACCGATGTCGACATTGAAATATCGGACCATCTCCTGCTTCTTGAAATCCTTCTTCGGTCCTTCGGTTGTTACTCCGGGTCTCTCGGGGTTAGTTGCTCTTATCTCTTTTACGGGAGTGGACGTTGCTTATGGCGATTCTTTTGCTCCGGGCCGGGTCAAACTTCCAAGATCTCAAGTTGAGGCTTTGACTGGAGCGTTGCTGATCGTCACTTTGCGTACCGACTTCCGGCTGGACAGAGCCCGTCAACCCGCCACTGATAGTCCGAAAACGAAATATGTTGTGTCGCACAACGCGTGAACAACTCATTATCGGCCACGCATGCGAACCTGTCATTCCTGGTCAATCTTTTGTAGGCTGCATTGAGTGTCGAGTGCAGCCAAACGAACTTCCTGATGGATGGACTGCGCCAGTGTTGTATTCAGCTCGCCTCTTTTCGTTTGAGCGAGAACAGGCAGAATGGGTCTACGGACAGGTTCCAAACACAGTTTGAGACAATTACATTCCTTTCTGATTCTCCTCACTTGCACCTCGCTCTCAACTGTGCACTGCTGAGGTTGGAGCGTGCAGGGTTGGTTTGGCTGATTGCACCAAGAGTAACATTGACCAAATAACATTACCGGAGGTAATGTACTTACACTTACTCGCATCCTTGCTGACTCACTTTGTCCCAAAATTTTACCGAACTCATGCTTATTTTTTGACTAATTGGTCACAAACCGCCTTGAGCCCTTACCGCTCATAACCATCCTGTCTTGAGATAACTGCTCGGCAGACAACTACCAGGCCTCACGCGACCACCACAAATGGGCCAATTTCGTTTCGTTCTTCCATGCACATTCCTTTCGCGTCTGGACCCTGATGCAACGCCAAATCCTTCTCATATTTGCGTCATTCATCTATCCCCTAGTAGCTTTATCTGCTGCCTAATTTTATCAAGCCGGAATCCTAGCAGTTTGCCTATCAGATTGCTTCTGATCCTGTTGGCCTCGACTCAGAAGGACCCTGTTAGCCTGCACTCTTCTCCACCCAGTTCTGGCAGGCTTTGGTCCTTTGCGCAAGTAACCGTGGAACTAATGTTAGCTGGCCAATCATGGCTTAGCCTCCCCGACAGCCGACAACCGACAACCTGTTCCCTCGAGGGCACAACTCTCTTGTTCTGTGCTGGCAACTCGAGGACCACGAGGACATATAGAGAACACCCTTAGGCTTGACCTTAAAGTCGTCATTTACTACTTGCACTTATTGCAATACTTGAATGGTATAAAACATGAACTGTAATGACATTTAGTACATCATGCCAATCAAACTGATATCCTAAGTACTCAACCCAACGCACCGAGCCCAATCGCTCGCTCACTTGCAATTATGAAGCCGCGGTAGAAGCAAAATACAAAAAAACGCAATCACCTTTCCTACTTTCACTCCCAATACCCTGATTTCCGTCATGAGTTACCATATTTTACCGTCGTTGTAAGTGATGCACCCTGCGCGTTGCAACGCTCCTCCCACACAAAGCAGCCTGAAAAACACCTGTTGTTGTCTGATACACAAACACCCCTTACCATCGCGCCGGTTGCAATGCTTATCCAGTCTTCCCCCTTCTTTCTTTGGAACATAAGTATCGTCTGACATATATCTCCTCTTATAAAGTGGTGTTCGAGCTATCCCTCCAGGGGGCAGCCGGTAGAAGTATAGATTGCGGCTCTGCCTCTTACTGCGTTCGGTAGAACTTCTTGTAGAGCAGGTGCAGCAGCAGATTAACATTGAGCTTGAGGTTGCCCTCGAACAAAGTCATGAACTGGTGTGCCTCGAACTGGGCTTGCAGGAGGTCCTCGATGGGCACCAAGGCGCTGGCTCCAGGGATCTGGATGTGTCCTCGCGAGCCTTCGAGGCTGAAGATACCCACCTCGTCACATGAGATGGTCAGGTTAATCTTCTCAAAATCGTTGATGCCACTCCATGCGACCAGCACACCCTTCTCCGAAAGTGCACGAGCGCTGTACTTGAAGCTGCCGAACTTGGGAACACGGCCGCTGCGCTCCAGTTCACGCTGGTGGTTGTATTGCTTGGTGAAGGGGAGCAAGAAGCGCTTGCGACTATTCAATGTGTTAGTCATTGTATCACCATAGACGTCTGGAAGTACTTACCCCTTCTTGTTCTGTAGGGTTGCCATCGCTGACTCGATGTAGTCATCGTAGCTCTTGCGCTGCTGCTCGAGGTACTTGGCCTTGTCGTGCAAGTTGCTCAACGTCATGCGGACACCCTCCAACTCTCGCTGTCGCTGAACTCGTCTGCGGCTCTTGGTACGGATATCAAGCGCAATGGCATTTAGCACGTCCTGGTAGTAGTTGTGCTTGGTGATACGGCCCAGCTTCTCGAGTCGCATGATGTTCTCCAGGGCTGTTCGCTTTAGCTCCTGATACGACATGCGGGTCACGTCGATCATGTTGGCATCGGAATAAGCACCGCGAGTGTTGCTTCCAACTGAAAACTCGTCGCGAAGAAGCATGCGCCACTTATGGTCGTCCTCTGGGGAGATGGGCTTGACGAGGATGTCCAGGAGGTTAGCGCCAGTCTGCACACGGATAATATACAGCACGCATCGCTTGGTCTCCATAAAGAGTGCCTTGACGTCGGCTTCGGGGTCGTCAACGTCGTGGAGCTTTGGTGTCAAGAACATGTGGATGTCTGAAGAGCCTGCAGCGTTCATCTCGTTCTCATTGTTCTTAGCACTACCGAGGTCGTGCATGATTTCTCGCAGGACGTCCTCCCGGTTAGGGCACATTGTCTGAAGCTCAGCTGCCACCAAGTTGTGGATTGAGAAGACATCTGTCATCTTGATGTACAGAGTCGGCTTGTTCTTGGCGTAGAGATCGTTGAACTCGTCAATGTCAAACGTCCTCTCAGCATCCGGCACAGCAATAAGATCGCTGGTGATCTGGTTGAGACGCTCCATGGACTCAGCAACAAACGCGTTCAGAGGCTGCAGATACACGTTCTCGCCGCCGAATGGCCGACCAGAGGCAATCTGGCTAATGACCTTGGCGACTTCGCTGAGGTTTCGCTTCTGCAGAGGGCTCAGGGTCTTCTCGATTACGCCAACATTCTCGGGAGACACGACTGCTGGTTGCAAGTAGAATCGCCAAAGCCAGTTGGAGACTACCTGCAATAGGTTCTCTGGAGGTTCTCGCTTAAAATGTTGCCGTAAGCCTTCAAAGATCTGGCTGCACACAAAGCGAAGGCCATAGGGCATCTTGTGCAAGAAATCCTCGAGAGCCAGGAAGAACTGGTCGCAGATCTCTCGAAGGTCACGCAAGTGATCGATGAATAGGCGTCGAGTCTCAGGATCGCGGATAGCAACTTCTCGAGGGACATCTAGTGGCCTTTGGTCGGGTCGACCGGTGGCCAGCTCGGCGTTGTTGATGGCTGATCGATAGATTTGCATAGGGTCACTCTCAAGATCCAGAGCGGGGTCCTCGACAATGTTGTCTCGGATCATAGGACCCAAGAGATCTCGAAGGTACTTGCGATCCCGGGGCGAGCGAGTGTAGTTGTTGAGGAGCTTAGACCAGAAGAAGTTGCCTCGGGTAAAGTCTTGAACGTCTCGTGCACCAGCAATCTCCTCACGAATGGATCGGGCAATCAATTTGAGCAGATAATACTCCTCTCGTCGCTTTTGAGCGTATCCGAAGAGGCTCATCATCAATAACTCAATGCGTTTGCACTCCTTCTCAGCTGTCCCTTGCTCACGGATGCGCTTGAATAGGCGGGCAAGGTACTGTGGCTGGGTTTGCAGGTTGAAGAAGAGTTGCTGGTATGATTCGAGCTTCTTGCGCGAGCTTTTGTTGAGTGCCTTGAGATCGAACTGGTTGGCGGAAGACATGGAGCTATTTGCGAGGAAACCCATCGAGTTGCCTCCGTAATTGTGTTGATGCCTCACGACCTCGTCTAGTGTGATCTTGTTCTTGACCAAGAGGGCGATCTTGATATCGAGCTGGTCGATGTAATTCTCGAGCATCTCGTTTTGTCGAACCTGTTGGACTACAGTCTTGCGGATACGCTCAAACTCGATTTCCTCGTTGAAGTCAAAGTCGCTATCGTTGAGAAGATGGACAAAGTTCTTGACAGCATTGACGGGAGGGTTCTTGCCAGTAGTCAGGCTCTTATAAGCCTCTCCTTGAACCTTGGCGCGGACGAAGCTCTGGATCTTGATGACCTTTTGCATGTTCTCGTTGTAGAAGCGCTTCTTCTCCTCAAACCGAGCCCTGACGATGAAGCCATTGGCTGCGGCCTGGAAAGCGACGATGCACTCCTCCTCTTGCTCCAATTCAGCCATGATGTCCTCGACCCTAGCACGTTCCATCATAGCTCGGAGAATACTTTGGAGGTCCACAATCTTGGGGGTATGAGATTTCAACTCCTCAAGGAACGCTTGATGCTGTTTGCGGTACAAAGCTCCTCGAATGTTACCTTGGAGGATTGTGATCTGAGGTTCTTGCTCGTCAAGCTGCTCCAGGATACCTGCAACTCTCTGTCGTTCAAGCATAGCCCTAGTAAGAGCTTGGACGTCAATGACTGCAGGTTCGTTCTCCTTGAGAGCATCAAGAGTGTCGGCTACATCTCGCCTCACGGCCGCCGCGCGGGCAAAGGCCTGGAGTTGTTCGACATCGGCAGTGTGCTTGTTGAGCTCAGACCTCAAGGCCTGGTCATCTTGACGGGCACGGAGTCCGCGGGCCAATGCCTGGAGTCGTTCTACGGCTGGGACATGCTGGCTGAGTTCAAACCTCAGTGCCTGATCAGTCTGACGAACACGAAGCCCCCGCGCAAAAGCTTGGAGTTGTTCTACATCGGGAGCGTGCTTTTTGAGCTCAGATCTTAGAGCCTTGTCATCTTGACGAGCGCGGAATCCACGGGCAAAAGCCTGGAGTTTCTTCCATTGAGGTCCAACGGACCGCAGATGCTCTTGCTCGCGGTTGACCTGATTTCTAGTCAGCAATGCCCTCGCCGCCGCCTGCAGGTCAACAATCGCAGGGGTTTGCTCTTCCAGCTCTTCAAGGTCATTGCCGACTTTTCCACGCAGCAATGCTCCGCGAACTGCTGCTTGCAGTTTCTCGACAATGCCAGACGACTCCTTCGTCTCTTGATACTGCGCAACGTGGCTCTTGCGGGCCAAAAAGCCCCTGGAGATTGCCTGGATCTCCCGGATAGGCCCTCTACATTTCTCAAGCTGGGCAGTCACGTTTCGTACCTGGTTCCGGGCTTTGTTGGCCCTGATCATGGTTTGCAACTCCAAAATATCAGGCTCGAGCGCTTCCAAGATCTGGTCGCGTCGATCCAATCTCCTTCGAGCTAAGAATCCGCGTGCTGAGCTCTGCAGTTGAATAGCAAAGCGTTTCATCTCGAGTCGGTAGTTCATAATTTGTCGGGTAAAGTCACCTCGAATTCGAGATTGTAAATCGATAAGCCACTCCTCCTCATCCCAAAGCTTCTGCATTACGTCGCCCAGCTTGACGCGGAGCAGAGCACCTCGTATTTGCGCCTGCATATCAACGATGGACTCTTCTTTCTCTCTCAGTTCCCTCTCGATCCTCTCCTCCTCAGTCTCCTCTGGCTCAGGCTCGGGTTCAGGAACACCAAAGTCGGCGCTCATGTTACCGAAACTGGGCATGGTCACGCCGAGTTTATCAAGGCCCTTTTGCATAGCTTCCAGTTCATGATGCTCAAATTCGAGCTGGCCGACAAGGTTGCCTATGCGGAAATCGACTATTCCTTTCCGAAACAGGAGCCAACTGAGAGCATGAATGCAGTAGATGACCTTGGGAATGTTCTTTTTCTCATATAGATCTATCAGCTCGAAGCGAAACAAATCGGGCAGCTCTACTTCGTCGAGATATCGAAAGAAGATAGCAATGTTGTCAGAGTGTCGATACTGGAGTCTGGGATGTTGGAAGATTCGGTAGCGCCTATCTGGGTTGAGAGCTTCGACTACTTCTGCAAGAGTAACACCGTCGCGGAGTGCCTCCTCGAGCTCGACGATAGGCGGTATGGACTTGTGGATTACATCCTCAATCCATTCCTTGGCTTCACCAATATGGCAAAGGTATTCGTAGGCTTGAAGGAACTGGCGCTGCTTGTCCATCCAATTGCGACCTTCCCAGCTGTAGCCAGTGGTCTTTTGACCCCTACCGCCATTGCTCTTGTCGGCTCGCTGTAACCTGCGTCGACCGCGCAAGCCGACAACTTCCTGCGCCGGCGAAGTAATGGTAAAGTCTTCAGGGGAATCAGACGATACAAGACGCGAAAGTGTCCTGAGTTGGCTTGTAGAGGACTTGCCCAGTCCTTCTAGCTCATCCCGAGCGATGTGCGTACTATGCACATGATGGGGTGATAAAGGAGCTTGTGTTGTCTCTGGGGGAAGAAATGAGTCGGATCGCGTAAGAAGCATGGAATTTGGTCGCATTGGTAGTGGGCGTGAAGGTGACGATGTTGTTTTTGTTGGCGATTGTTTTATGGGGGAGGTTTTTGTCGGTGAGGACTGACCGTCAACATGTGCCATCGACAACCTGCCAATGTCGACGCTCTTACCGCGGTCATGACGAGGTGTTGCCTTGGGTGGCGTCGCAGGTGGTGTAGCAGCGGGAGCCTGTGGAAGTGGACGGAGAGAATGTCGAGCTGAGCTGTAGAGATTATCGGGGCCCTTCCTGGAGGTCATGTTTTCCCCAGTCTCAAAGGTCTTTGCTCTTGCTCTGACATCGCTCTGGGCTCGCTTGTGGCCATGCACTGTAGCACCGTAACCAGCTGAACTAGAGGCGGATGTATATTGGCTATTGAGGCTGTGGTCTGAGGCGTGGGAGTAGCCTGAAGAAGCGGAGGATGATGTTGTCGAAGGGAAGCGGCTGACAAGGGAGGGCGAGATATTAGAGGCGAAGTCGATGGTGTGCGACTGGCGAAGAGGGCGTAGATGTTGATGGGGTTGCGGTTGTGGTTGCGCTTGACTCGGCGTTGGGTGTTGAGATTGGAAGTAATGAGTACGGGACGACATTGTTCAACTCTTAAAGGGGAGTCGTCGGCCAAGGCGCGGACTCTTGTCTCTGGTCTCTGTCTTGTCTTTGAGGGTCTCTGCTCAGGAACGTAGTAAATCCACCTTTTGCCGGCGACGTTAACGCATCGTTTCGAGCGTTGCTCGGGTCGTCAGAGGAATGCGTTGCAAGAGCAGGAAGGGCGTGGAGCCTGGAATATTTCGATCCAAGACAGGGCGTTTCGGGTGGTGATGGATATTATTTGGAAGGAGGAGAGATGGAAACAAACACCAAGTCAAGGCGAGTCAAAGAATGCTAGTGCGGTGCAGTGCGGTGCAGTGAGTGCAAATGCCGTCACTGTCAGTCACAATATGTCAAGTTTATGCCCAAGAAGATGAACAGCCAACCTACCTATAGGTAGCAGTGAGCACCAAGGCATCCATGGCGGGGCGTTGGATTTGCCGTAGTAAACAAAACAACGGGCAACCGCCCAGCAACGCCCTCTTAGCCTAGTTCCGATTGGTGATGTGAGGCTCATGGTCCGCTTTTATGTCTACCTCATCCCTGTTGACCCTCTCATGTGTTCAACATCGACAAATTTATGCGGATCAGAAGCTAGCATAGCATATAGAAGCCCTGCATATATGCGTTGTTGAATATCGTTTATTCATTTCTTGATTGAGATTGTGTTCTTTTTTCTCAAATGAAGAGATGTTGGTGAAGAATAAGGTCGAAGCCGTACGTTGTTTGTTAACCGCGTCAAAGTACTCTGAACCTTCCTACTTTAGCTTCTCTCCCTGCAGGTCTGGGTGAAACAGCTCTTCAGGGTTGTGGTAAGCAACCAAAACAGACAATAACAACTCTACCTAGTTAATGGATTCTTTCTATCTAACGGAAGCTCATAGAAAGTTTAGCAGTCAATGGTCAGGTCAAGGTATTGTGGTATCCATCCTTTAGTGTCGATTTCATTCTTGAATACCTATACATGATGTAATAGCCAGGTCGTCGCGAGTTCGTTGACAGATGTGAGTGGTATTGTCATGTCAAAAGGTGACACAAACAAGAATCTACCTAGAGTTAGAACATAACGGACATCATAGCGGCGGTGCATCAACTCTTCCTCTACACTTTCAACGGGCTTCTGTGAAAGCTCGGGTACATGATGCCTTCACTAATCATGCCTTCTACCACTGTTCGACAAATATTACTGTACTATCACAATGGCTAAACCAAAATCAATAAACAAAAAATACACTTATTTACGTCTCGTCTTTTTATTAATGGTAAGCTCCTGTATGTGAAAAAAGGTGTAAGTTAGGAATCTCTGTGCCACAGCAGCTTGGAAGCTTTTGATACGCTAAACTTTAGTGGGGTTATATGAGGTCATCAGCGCAAAGCCAGTCCTAAAGCAACTGGCCCGAGCTGCGAACCCCATCGGACCAGAATCACTCGAATCTTTGAAGCTTCAATCCTTGTCAATACAACCGACTTTGCCTTTTCGACTTATGTGCATCCTCTACCACGACCATTGATTCAATTGTCTTTCAACCACCCCTCTCGCCGTATCTAGTAAAATCAGTCGCATAAGGGCGCTGGTCCCTTAGTAGCCGTCATGGCGTCCAAGCAACGTCCATCTGTCTTGGTACTTTCATCATGTCTGCGCGTCGACGAATACTGCTAATGCCATCCAGGTCACAGACGCAAGACAGAGGCCACCTCAAAGGAGGGCTCTACAACGACAAGACACCGGTGCAGGAGGAGCTCCCGGTTCTCAGGCACCAATGCGATTCATGACGGTCGACAACGTTCTCCAGTACAACTCCCAGATTCCGTCCGGCCAGCCACGCGGTCCTCCAGCAGCCCTTCCTCCAGGACGGCACCCAGGCCCGGGAGGTGCTGCAATCAGTCGCCGAGTTTCTTCGGGTGGTCTGCCAACTACTCAATCTCGCACCGGCCAGCCCATGCCCTCGAGAACGACAAAGATAAGCGAGAAGCTGGTCCTTCTTCCGGAAACAGACGATCATGGTGATAACGTTGATGAGGAAATTGAGAGCGAGTCGGTGCTCGCCCGGCGCGTTCAAGACGACGAGGACCGGCCGCTAAAGGATGAAGAGCTGGATGTGCTCAAAAAACGGGGTGGCATCCGTGGCAAGAGTTTTGCTGAACGGCTATCAAAGATGCAACGAACAGATAAGGTCAGCAGATTGACAGCCTATTGCACTGCGCAGGCGTACAAAATCAAGTCCACTGCCGAGTTCTTGCGCAAGAAGCACGAGGCCAAGACCAAGATTTACGATGACTGCCTCTACGTCATCTACGCTCTGCCGCTCCTTAACGGCACTGATGGCTACCGTGTCCGAAGTCGGCCTATTCTCAAGACCCCTGGAACCGGCAAGACAGTACTCGATCTGGAGATTGAACGTAGCGAACAGCGTGATCACCACGAGGGTTACTTCGAAGACGACGCGTACGAGCACCCTAGCCCCGACCGTGGCCATGAGATGCCCTCACACTTCACTGAACGGCCATCAACTCCTGAGCGCAGAAACCCCTTCCGCCATGACGATGACGACTCCTCGATGAACCGACTCGCTCCTGATGCCAAGAACTTTGCGGAGATGTTTGTCTACTCTTACGGCGTCGTCGTCTTCTGGAACTTTACCGAGCACCAAGAGAAGGATATTCTTGCCGACCTAACCTTTGCCGATGCCGACGCTACAGAGAACGGCGTTACCAGCCTACTCACTCGACCTCTCGACCAGGAGGATTATGAAACAGAAGAATTCCACTTCGAGTACAGCGCTGATATCAAGCGCCCGCGCATCTTTAACGACATGATTACTCTGTTGCCGCGGTCTGACCACATGATCAAGCTCACCATCAGCCATGCTATCGCGCAGAGTACTCGCCTGTGTTTCTTTGAAGAGCGTATGAGCGAGACTATGTTGGATGCCCAGCATGTACCCAAGACACTCGCACTGACAGGAGAGCTGAACATGACTCGCACTGAAATTGTGCGCATGCTCGGTCGTCTCTTCAAGAGCCGCGTCGACATCAATCTCTGTAAGTATAGCTCTCCCAACTCCAGCCTCTAGCCCAAGTCTGACCTTTTTCGCAGCGTCCAACATCCTCGACGTCCCCAACTTCTTCTGGGAATCCGAGCCAACCCTGCATCCCCTCTACGCCGCCATCCGCGAATACCTCGAGATCGACCCGCGCATCAAGGTGCTCAACGAGCGCTGCCGCGTCTTCCTGGATCTAGCTGAGATTCTCTCCGACTCTGTCGCCTCCGCAAAGATGAGCTACATCACCTGGATCATCATCGTCCTCATCATTCTTAGCATCATGGTCACAGTCACTGAGGTGGCCATCCGCTTCGGCATGCTCAGCAAGGCCAAGGGCACTGGCATCAATCCAACCATCGCTGTACCTGCTCTAGGTCAAGGCTTGGCGGAACAGGAGCATGTTGCGCTGCCGCCGAGTGATCTTGAGATTCTGGCACAGACATTGGGGCTGCAGGCTAATGCATCATTCGACGAGGTCCAGGAGAGTATTTGGGCTCTTCAGAAGAAGAGTCTTCCTGATGCTTCCATCATGCATCCTTCATCATAAGAGGACATCTGATGTCGATCGCCCATATTTTCTTTATCTATCTGCATAGCACGGCGTTTAATGGGTCATTTCTTTCGGTGATATTCATCTGAGTTGTTAGTTGTGTCACAAAGACTGGTCGTGTCGGTGTTATCTTAGACTGTACATTTATCCAAATAGGCTCGCGGCCAATGTCAAGCTGAGGATGGGATTTATAACGAATAAAAAGTCTCCTTCATATCGTCAAGTATAATACAGATGTCAAATACAGGGACAGCAATGCAGACATTAATGTAGAGTATCTATTTTTTACTCTGAAAATACAAACCCTATTCAAGAAAATTGAACAAACAACAAAAGTTGTATAGAAAAAGCCGCAGGGGTTCTGGGCCTGCATATTTTCGAAAAACCCATAGCCCATGATCATGATAGTAATAGCATCCTCAGTCTCCAATCTTCTCCTTTCTTGCTTCGTGCTGGGCGACTCCGCGAGGAACCGCCGCACATCAAGTACAACAGAACTTTGCCAGATATCGATCCATACTACGCACCCAGCAGAGATCCCAAGAAGTAAAGCAAGACGCCAAAAAAAGAACTAGTTCGCCTTGCCCCATCTTCACTCGCCCGATCGTCTATAAAAAAGGTCATGTATTAAAAAACGAGAACAATGTTCCTCAGCAGCGCGCCTGTTTTACCGGGACTGCTGCTCAACGGGCTTGTAGGCGGCGGCGGCAGCAGCAGCAGCTTGTTGGCTCTTGCGGGCCTTGTTGTCGAGCTCGGCCTTGCTGTAGATGGCAGCACCAAGCATAGTGACGGCCATACCAGCACCGTTAAGCAGGTCGACGGACACATCGAAGAGGAAGATGCCAAGGGCAACAGTCAAACACTGCTTGAGGTTACCGCAGACAGTCATGGTCAGAGCACCAGCAAGCTTGTTCGTGTTGAAGGACGAGATGTTGAGGAGCAGAGCGAGGAAACCGTTGCCGAAGAGCGAGGCGAAAGCGGGAGGGAGAGAAACGTCTCCGGAGGTGATGAGCTTATGGAAGCCGCTGACTTCACCAGTGGCAGTGGCGCAAGCCAGAGCCTGAAGAGCAGCAAGTGGAGACATGCGAAGGAGAAACTCAATCGGAGGAAGAGCGAGAGATCCGGTCATGAATCGGTTGGTAACAACAGTCTGCAGGATGGTCAGTAAGAATCATGGGATTACATCAAAACCGTGGGCTTACCTTGAGAGCAGCAAGAACGACGCCGAGAATGGTGAGGAGGAAACCAGCATCTGTGAAGCTCATCTCACCCAAAGTGGTCATGGCAGCGCCGATAATAAGAGGCAGAAGAGACATGTAGGTCATGGTGCTGTAGGTGCGGCCGTAGTAGACGCGGTAAATGAGGATGGTGAAGATCGGGCACAACATGCGCATGGTCTGATAGAAGGGAACGGAGACCATGGCCAAAGACAGGTTAGAGACGGCAATGTTGGCAGTGAACAGAGCGCTGAAAGCGACCAGCGCGAGGTTCTCGCGACGACCCAGTCGTGAGAGCTTGAAATAACCCATCTGCATCATGGCGTAGGTACCGAGACTGGCGAACGAGGCATGGAGGAAAGTCAAGAGCCACGGGAAGTGGAACTGTAGAGTCTCATGTCAGTATGACTGGAGAGAAGGCCGCAGTTAGTTATGGGATTGATCTTACCATTCCCAGGACGAGCTTGTTGTAAAGAGTCAAGAGAAGAGAGAAGAAGAAGTAGGTGCCTAACCAAGCGAACTTGACGGTACTGGGAATGGAGTACTCGTGCTCGAGGTTGTTGTTCTTGGGAGGCTCGGCGCGACCAGCGTCGCTCTCGACATCAAGTTCGCCCTTGATATCACGCTCTCTCTCCTCGGCGGAGAGGAGCGGAACAGGTTCCTCGTTGTTGGGACGGGAAGACATGGTGATAGAATGCGCCGGTATTCGCGGGGGCGGATAGAAATCGATCGTTGGGTGATTGAGTTGCGAGAGCTGCCGTAGATATTATCGTCGGGTCTGGAGCATAATCCAAAGCCGTGTCAATGATGATAAATCGACTTAGTCAGTCCGCAAGCGCAGTCGACTGCCAACGGAATGCAGATAAAAGGTGCGGCCGAGACGTCGTCGGAAGGTTGATGTAGTTGCAGAGTGGAAACGTAACACGGAGATGGAAGCGAAGAAAATACAGGGGCCAACCCAAGGCCAAGGGGAGACGGGGGCGGAGGCGCGTAACAAGTATTGGATTGGACAGAAAAGAGCGATTGGACCCAGAACAGGGAGATGAAGATGGAGACGAGACGAGCCGAGACTGACAAAAACAAGGCGCGAGCCAACTTGCAACTAAGAAAATGCGTTGCGCAATAGACAAAAAAGAAGAGGAAGATGTCAAGGATTTCGAGTGACTCGAAAAGAGGATAAAAGGGTTAAGAGAAGAAAATTGCGAGGAAGGAAAAGGGAGGAGGGTTTTAGGGAGGGAAGCCACCCCAAAGAAGGATCTCAGGCTTACTGTACTTGGGTATTCGGTACCTCCCAAGTCTAGCAATTCAGTGAGATACTTACGGGGAGGTTCGGGCTTCACTGACGGGATGGCGGGGGGCTTGCAAAGGGAGATTGGGAGCTAGAGACCCAGAAGAGGGGAATGAGGCTTGTCACTACGGAGGTCGGGCCAGAAAGTTTTGTCCTGCGCTAAAATCAGCCACATTATATCAAAAGCAAAGATACCTTAAAATAGCTTAATTTTATAGGGGATAATCCCTGCCTTCCTTATATTTATTCCCTCCTTTAAGCTCTATAATTTTTCTAATATAACAAAGAATCCTCTTTATCTAAGCTTAGATATTTACTTATAATAGCTTTTTTTAACTAGCCTCCTAAGCCTAAATAGCTTTAGCCCTGCTTTTAGAGGCGCTTTTTTTTATAGTTAGCCTCTTTAACTACAGCTAAGCAGGCTCTATTACATTTAAATCCAAGCTATTTCTATACTAAAAAAGTCACTATATACTAATAAGGTTATATATCTATTATTACGCATAATAGTTATATAAAGGCGCCTTATCTTCTTATATAACTATACCAGGTCTTTCTTCTTTATATTCCTTTATAAAAAAAAGCAGCTTTAGAAAGAAAATAACCTACTAATAACGCCACTAATTAATCCCTTTCCCTAACCCTCTCATCAGCTTACCAGTCTCCTTTTTCTACTTCTACTTAGGCTTCTTACCTAGCAAGGCTTATAGCCCTAGCCTTCGCACACCTATTATAATCTCTTACTTATTATATATAATTAGCTTAAGTATTATATTAAGCTCCTTAATCTATAAGTCTATAGCCTACCTCTCTTTTATAATCTCTAGACCCTAGTAATAATAAGGTCCCTTTTTATTATAAGAAAAAGCACCCTAAAATATAAATTCTATTACTCCCTTCTATCTCTCGCAAATATAGCTATAAATAAACTATTCCTCTGACTTTCTCTATATATAATAACCGCCTCTCTAATATAAAAAAATAACTAAGGTTTTATCTAACTAAATTATATATTTCTAGTCCTCTAAGGTCTAGTCTTAATAGGCAATATACTAAGTAAGGTAATTACTTTTTATCTTTTTTGTTAATCTAGGCTTTCTTATTAGCTTAGTCTTTTTATAACCTATTAACTTAAGGATCTACTTAATAAGACTTATAGAGACTTTAATACCTAGTAAACTAAGCTCGCTAATAAGATTAGTAGCTATTTTTTCCCTTTTAAATTAGTCTCTTTCTACCTTACTAATAATAAGCTACTTAGCCTTTTCTATCTACTTTATTAGGCGCCTAGCTTATAGAGTATCTTAGAGATACTTATCGCAAAGGATTAATAGTTAGATATTAGGGTTAAACCCCCTCTTAATTATATAAGTATAAATTCAGTTAACTTAATATATTAAAAGCCTTATTATCTTGGCTACTTTATTAGTAGTTTTACTACTATAAGGTGCCTTAAGGGATATAATAAAGGCACATATCGCGATATTAGTATTTAGGGATATTACTAAAAAACCTATAAGATTATTAGTAATATAAGAGAAAGAAAATAAGGATATTTACTAAGAAAATTAATAGGAATTACCCTAACCGCTTTTTTTACTTTTTCTGACTTTACTAGGGTGCCCTATCATATGCAGAAATTAGTATCTTAGCAAGACAAAACTTTCTGGCCCGACCTCCGTAATGGATGCCACTATAACTCAATGAGAGTGGAGATACATTCTACCAAAGTACTTGTGGCGGTTGTGTCAAGATTTCCATCAAGTACTACCTTACCTTGACTTTTAAGTGAACAACTGTCAGCATTGGCGGAACCTGTTCACAAACACACCAGCCTTTGTCCCAATGGCATGCATGCAAGTGGGCATTTTTATATTATTCCTGCATCCTACACTGGGAAATTAAGTTGATCGTAACCTTACGCTTTAACTTCAGAAAGTACGGATACCTACAGGAAGTCTCTGCAGAGAGATGAGCTGTCAGCTATCAGGTTCCATCATCGCCGTTGAAGCCTTGAAGGGCTTATAGAGAGCCCACTGCATTTTAACCGTTGTACCGGTAGATCAAACACCAACATCTCGTTCTCCGTCCAGAACCAACATAAACTCAATTCAATCACCAACAATCTCTTCACTAGGGGGCTGGAGAAGAAGAAGAAGAAGAAGAAGAAGAAGAAGAAGAAGAATCCTCGAGGCTACCACCTAAACGATCTAGGACTTTAATGAAATCTTTATTGCCCTATTCGAGAACCACTGGAACGTGAGATGCTGCTATCAAATCCAGGGGTTGTTCATCAAAGAGTCAAATGTGCTGTAATCAAAAAGGGGGCGGGGCATCCATGCATCTGGACCGGCCGGACCTTGCACACTAGGAGGATCGTTGCCGAACGACACCACAGACCAATCACAACGTCCCGTATTGACAATTCTAGCAAGTCTCCGGATTGGGCGGCAGGTAGGGCAGACGATCCAGGCTGATGAGGGAGGCGTTAAGGGTCCCAACTTTTACGAGCTGATGAATCAATCTCGAGTCGAACAGTCACGCCTAGACTATTCTAGCATCAAGTCCTCGTCAGTCGTGAGGGCCAGTGGATATCAAGTGTCAATTACCCGGGCACATCTGAATATCTACTCCGTTACTCCGTACATGCGTAATATTCTTCTACGCCTGCCTTACAGCATGGACGTTAAGTGGGAACAACTCAATTTCTACTGTACAGGCATCAGTAAGCGAACAAGCCTGGCAAGGCACGTCATTCTCTACCTACCTAGTTAGAGTTGATTCCATATCTGCACATGTACGTGTTGAGCCGCGTTGTCGTGAAACCAGCCAAGAACCAGGTAACCCTCTATCAAGGAACACGCAACCTCCGAGTTACGTAGGCCAGGGGGACAATACTAGGCATGAACGACCTTATACAGTTGAGTTCCGATACACTGGGATGTACTTTGGACAATATCTATACTAAGGTACCTAGTGTTAATAAGTGTATCATTAGAGTATTATGATTGAGCAGGTCCAAATAAATGCTGATTGAGTCCTTTGATACGATTATAGGGGAGCAATACGAAACCATCTACGTGACCTGCATGAGACCAGTAAGCTCGTGTTCGATAAGCATCCTCAACCCTGGCTGACAACTACAAACCCCGATGAACGTTAAACCACTCGTGACAATATGCTATACTAAATTCCGCAAAAAAACCAAAATAAGGCCGTTGACTTTGCACTACCCAACGCCGTTATTGCCCCCCATCGTCAATCAAGATGGCGCGTCGTTTCAAACCCAGACGCCTTCAGCAGGTTGTGAATAGGCTTGGCAGAGGCATGACCTGGTTAGTTATGGGCGCTGCTATCCATTTTTCATATCGTTCAGGCTCCATTCGCCAGCGACGTTAGCGGATCAATACTACGGACAAGCTTCTTGGCAGTATTAGAATTCCAGTGAAACAACCCCTGAGCGTTCGTCGAATTTTAGTTATTACAGTATTATTTGTGATGTCAAGTCAGCATTGGACACCTTTGTTCTGTCGAGAATGCAAGGATCTCTCTCTGTCTCAGCCTCAAAGAGCAGACTTGCAATCTTTTCTTGACTAATAACTTAGCTCGACTAAACCGGCTGACCCGGATCTTGCATTAGACAAGTCGCGAAATGCCGCCTTATGGAGAAGCAGAAGCAGAGGCAGGTATGTTGATACTCGTGGCCATGTGTTGTAGACTTGATTAGTACGCTTTCTACCTATTATTGTCGACTCCATTTCAATCTTGATAGTTCTGCATTGTCCAGTCATCAACCTACCTAGGTAATTATACAGTACTGAAATGTGAAACTCGATACTTCATCAGCGCTTGAGCTCTTCATTTCTCTCTTTGTCTCCTTTCTTACACCGTGACTGGCTTATCTTCCGTCGCTCATCTCTCTACATTCCATCTATCTTACCCCATGGGCTATCAGTCTCGTTCCACCCAAGGGGTGAAGCCTTGAATAAGCAATCCCAAACCACAGAAACAGATACTTCTTGGCTTCTCGCTCGAGTCAGAACTGTGTCATAGAAATCCCATCAAACACAATGCAACGTATAAAAATGTGATCAAGTGGCGTCATCAGACGTATTTGGGCACATCTCGGCTCACGACCAAAAACATTGGTGGTGATCGGGGATGTATAAAACATACGAGCAACACCCGACAACCAGGCGAGAAAGCCGTATATCGCGTTACATCTGCCCTTGCAGAGTCGACACATAAGACACAAAAAGAACAAAGGCCCAGGTGGTGAAAACAGATGAGTAGACAAATGAGCTGTTATTTTTCTCACTAGGATATCATTGATATATAACTTTGAGACAACTTATCTACTGCACCATCATGACTCCATCGCTTTAAACAAATAAAAAAACTCACGCATCCGACTCTAGATTGGCCAAGGGCACATAACCCTCATCCTTCTTAGCTCTCCTCTTACCCAGCATCTCACGCACCCAACCGACGATGCCTCTTCCACTCCTCCAGTGTAGACCACCCCGTGGCGCCGCAGCAGCCTCGTCCATCCATCGAGGACGCTTCCAGAACTTAAGCAGCAGACTACTAACAACGACGCTAACACTGCTGCAGGCCATGGCGAAGCCGGCCATCATTGGGTGCATGTGGAAGCCCAGTGGGAGGAAGAACCCCATGGCGATGGGCAACCCGATGAGGTTGTACATGCACGCCCAGGCCAGGTTAAGCTTGATGCGGCGGAAAATGCAGCGTGTGAGATTCAGCGCTGAAGGAATGTCCATCAGATCCGTTGGTCGCATGAGCACCAGGTCGGCGGCTTCCATGGCCACGTCCGTACCGCTAGCCATAGCGATACCGACATCGGCGGTTGCAAGTGCAGGGGAGTCGTTGATACCATCGCCAACCATGGCGACGACCTCACCTTGGGCTTGGATTTGCTTGAGAATGGCCTGCTTCTGATCGGGGCTCACACCGGCGTATACGTTGTCAGGGGAGATGCCTACAGCAGCAGCGACGCTCAGGGCAGTAGATCGCTGGTCACCAGTGACGATGGCTGTCTTGACACCCATCTGGTGAAGAACGGAGATGGCAGCTGCCGCACCGTCCTTGATAGAGTCGGCCAAGGAGAGATGGCCGCTGTATGCGCCATCGATGGCCACAAAGATGTGGGTGGTACCGGTGGCAGGTCCCTTGCCAGGTGCCTTGGCTGCACCAGAGTCGATATGCTCCGAGGCCTCGATAACATCCTCAGGAACCGCGATGCCATTGTCCTGCAGATAGGCCACGTTGCCGATCAGCACCCGATAACGAGTACGATCCACGGCCGATGCAGGCTCGACCAGAGCATTGATACCCTTGCCAACAGTGACCTTGAACTCGCCGACGCTGCCTTCAATAACACCGTCAACCTCAATATCGAGCTCATGGCGGGCCCCAGCAAGAATAGCCTTGCCCACGGGGTGTTCGCTACCCATCTCAGCGAGGCCAACAATGGCCCACCACAGTCGACGACGCCATTCATTATCATGCCACAGAGACTCAAGAACTGACTCGACAACACTCATCTTACCGTGAGTAATGGTACCGGTCTTGTCAAGGACGATCTGCGTCACCTTGGTAGTCCTCTCAAGAGCAGCACCTCCCTTAATGAGGATACCGTTCTCGGCGCCTACACCGGTACCAACCATCACGGCAGTAGGTGTGGCTAGACCGAGGGCGCAGGGGCACGCAAAGACGATGACGGAGATGCAAAGCTTAACACAAACCATGATCTTGCCGCCGCTGGCGTCCTGTAAAAAGATCTTGGGTGGGTTCGGAAGCACGTGGCTAAGAACCATCCAGCAGAGGAACGTGGACAGACCAAGAATGAGGATGGTGGGAACAAAGTAGCCGGCAAGAGTATCGGCGAGTCGCTGAATAGGTGCACGCGTAGTCTGCGCATCCTGGACCAGCTTGACGATCTGACTGAGCTGAGTGTCGCGACCAGCACGAGTGACTCGGAAGTCGACCCGACCATCGCCGTTGACCGTACCGCCAATCACGTTATCGCCCACTCGCTTCTGAACAGGCATGGCTTCGCCAGTCACCATACTCTCATCTACAAAGGTTTCACCTCGGACAAGAACACCATCGGCGGGGAGCTTGTCACCAGGTCGGAGAATCACGATATCACCGAGTTGCAAAAGCTCAGTGGGGACAGACCTTTCCTCGTGGGCTGAACCGTCGAGTCCTGGAGTCTTGGGAGTAGTAGGATTCTTATCCCATGCCTCAGCGGCTTTCTCGGCAGCAATCGGGTCCACGTAGATAGTAGCCATAGAAGGGGCCAAAGACATGAGACGAGAAAGGGCCTTTGAGGTCTGGCCTTTGGCGCTGTTTTCCAGATAACGGCCTAAAGTGATGAAGGTGATAAGCATTGTGCTGGTATCAAAAATCGTGCTAGGCCTAGTATGAGGAGGGACCACTAGTGAAACCACCATTGCCAGAATGCTGAAGAAGAAGGCACAGGATGTGCCAAGAATAACAAGGACATCCATTGTAGGGGAGCGATGCTTGAGTGACTTCCAAGCCGAGACGTAAAAGCGCTTTCCAATGCCGAATTGGATGGGCATCGTAAGGACCAAACAGATAACATCGCCAAGAAACAGACCGGGAACCAACTCAAAGCTTCCGAAATCGAGAGAAGGCGCACACATGGGCAAGATCATGCCGAGAATGAAAACGGGAATAGCGAAAGCCAGCGATGTTCGGAAGGCCATCCGCCACTCATTGATCTCTCGCGTCTTAGCCAAAGACTCGAGTTGCGCGTTGTTATCCTGGCTGTCGGCAATGAGCGCATTGTATCCTCGGGCCTCGACGGCTTCGACGACAGCGCGCAGACCGACAACACCTGGTTGATGAGTGACGGTGAGGCGTGAAGAAGCAAGGCTCAGTGAAACTGAATCGACGCCTTGTATGGCCACCAATGCAGCCTCCAAAGCTTCTGCTGCAGCTGCATCGGGAACGCCATAGACTTTGAACTGTGCAGTAGACGACGTCCCGCCTTGATGATCGTTGGTGGACTGCGTAGAAAGAACATGTGCATCAAAGCCACGATCGTCGATTATTTCCGCTATTTGCTCTGGCGAGAGTTTAGTGACATCGTGTGTGATAACGGCTCTCTCCGCGAGCAGGCTGATGTTGAACTTGAGAACACCGTCGACACCCTTGAATCCACCCTCGACCGCCGATGTGCATGCGCCGCACGTCATGCCTTCGATCGCAACTGTCGTTGTAGCGATGTTGCCGGCGCTTCCAGAATCCTTTGCAGACTTGTCCACTGCTGACTTGCCCGAATCGACAATTGTAGCATCAAACCCGCGGTCTTCGATGATCTCGGCAATTTGTTCGGCAGTGAGGAGATCGGGGTCATGCTCGATGACGGCTCTTTCGGAGAGCAAGGAGATGCTGAAGTTCTTGACACCAGGAACATCCCGGAACCCGCCCTCAACGGCAGAGGTGCAGGCGCCGCAGGTCATTCCCTCAATGGCGACGGTGGTCGTAACAAAGTCATTATCATCGTCGTGAACGTCGTGATCGGCCAAGCTCTTGCCGACAGAGCTGGGGAGGTCGGTGGTAAGGACCTCGGCATCGAAGCCTCGATCCTCGATGATCTCTTTGATTTGGTCGGCGGAGATAGCTTGGGGGTTATGCATGATGACTGCGCGCTCCATGACCAGGCTGACTGAGACGTTTCCGACACCATCAACGCCCTTGAAGCCAGCTTCAACAGCAGAAGTACATGCGCCGCATCTGTAGAGGGGTCAGCGTCAGTGATATATCCTTGAAAGGCACTTGGCAACCCGAGGCCGTAGAGGCCGAACAAGGCCCCCATATCTGGGTCTCGGAATGTCCGGAAAGAGTTGAGGATAGGGCATCGATTGAACTCACGTCATACCGTCCACGCGAAATGTCGTTGTAGCAAGATGAGCGCCGGCGCCGGCGCTCTTGGGGACGGAGAGTGCGACATTATTACTATCATTGTCGTTGTCCTTCGAAGGAACTTGAATGTACGCAGGAGCCATCGCGACGACCTGTGGCTCGTGGGCCTCGTCTCAGAGGACCGTGAATATGTATGTTGCAATCCAAAACCCAAGATTTTTGTTGTAGATTGTAGATGGCGGCGGAGAGCGGGATGCACGGCACTTGGGTCTTGCTGGTCTCACTCTCGCGGTTAGACTGGTTTGGTGGTTGGTTGCTAATAATGGGAACGAACGGGCTCTAGTTGAATCGTCCAGCCACAGTCATTTCGCATAGATCGACTATGAAATAGTACCAGATCCGGGATAATAAAGCGAGCAGTAGCTCGGCAGAACGAAGAAGTGAGGAGAGAAAACCAGTGCAAATGCAGACGCAACTAATTGATCAATAAAACCAGGAAACAGGCGGGAAGGTCGGCTTGGGAAGGTAGTAACAGCTGATGCTGGTTGATAATAAATGCGCCACTAAGACCGCGAAGACCGGCTTCAATCAATAGGTAGATAGATGTCTGAAATCGGGACCCGGCTATTTTGGGTGTTAGTATCCGAAAGACGAAGGAAAAGTAAAGAAATGAACGACCACTTGGGTGCGAGAAGAGAAATAGCCGCCAGTGCCAGGACAAAAGGACATGACATGAGCAGGATTTCACAAGACGGCGTCTCGGCATTTTATCTATCAAGTCCATCCAAGGATTCAGGGGGAAACACTCACTGCAGTACTGTCAGGTTTTACCAGCAAGGGAAACACCAACAAAACTGTAAGAGACCAGAAACCATCAGATCCGGAGCGAGTCTTGGCTCAGCGGCTGCTACGGTCAAGTTCCAGTTTGGGGTCGGTTTCCGGAAATACTCAGGTCGTCTGACACCTCTCGTTGGTGGGATTTAAAACAAGTTGCGACTGCTGGAGCAGCAGAACTCTTGTCTGCAGGGGTGTTTCACCAGAGGCTTAAGAAATCTCAAACAAGGGCCCTCTGTTCTGCTCCTGTTGGAAGCGAACAAGACGGATAGAGAGCTCGGGGCCGAAAAAGCTGAGACCTGAGACGTTGAGGGTAAAAGGCACAATGCTCCACCATCAAACAAAGCTAGTCTGAGATTCAATCGTTTAGCTATTGTTGTAGCAGCTACAAAGACTTGTTTGTGTGTGAATGAGTGAGTGAGTGAGAAAGGAGATCCGTGCAGCCACGGCAGAGAGGCGCAAGTCGCTGATGTTTATACTTGATCTCTATTCTTGTCCCTATTCACTTGCGCTTTCTCGTCTGATACGGGTGAAAGGGTAACTGTGCACATCAGCTGGCCTTTTTTTTTTAATGGCGCCATCTAGTGTCCTGAAAGACGCGAGCGTCGATCCTTTGAGGGTGTAACCGCCCATCACCCAGGCTGTCCAACCAGCTTTTACCCTCATAAGGCTATTGATACTAGGCGCACCGGCCGGTCGCTCCAAGACTTGAGCTTGTCTGAAAACTAGATATAAAGTCCATGTTCAATTTCCTGTAGTTGTCGATCGCAACTCTGCCGTGAACGCCTCGACGGTCCTACCAATCATCGCGGGCTTCTGAAATAGCAATGTCTTACCTTCTTGTAAGACGCAATGATGCTCGGGTGTGAGATGCTTGAGCCGGATCTCACTTGTTCCGGCAATTGACGTAGTTAGGCGTGTTGCAAGCAAGGCTGTAGACTACACATGCAGTCAGCATACCTTTACCTGACAGCCCATCAGCAATACGAAGACCAGACTTGTCAGTGAGCTTTATGGTTGAACTTACATTGCTAACGAGTAACGACGTAGGCCATGCGCCGTTTGTTAGTGGTTTATTCGGTGGCTGAGCAGTTGGTGCGAAACTGTTTCTGCCCGTGGCTTCTAGTCGGCTTTTTTGGGCAGTGGATATGATATTCTATCTCTGGATACGTCAGTTGCTAGCTGTTTAAACTCCCATGGAACTAACCTTGGCTCGCAATTGAGTTTCTAACTAGTGCGAGTCGCCCGGCATATATTGGTTATTGCACCTATTGTCTGTATTTTAGAGATGAATTTCGGTTTTCGCAGGTTATCGAATCTACAGTTGTTGAACTTCGGACAGTAGTGCTGATGAAGGGGTAATAAAGTCATTGAGTTAGTGAGAAATACCTCGAAGATACCACAATGAAAGAATAGAATAACGAATAGCCGATAACGGTCCAATTTATACCACAAATTACAATTAATCAACATCTAAGTCATCGAAAAGATTCCTACAGTGATGGTGTAGGGTAGAAAGTTCGAACGAAGGACCCCACGATTAGTCTGACCCCACATCTATCTCATGAGCCCCGCGCCCGCCACACGCTGCCTGCTCCAGCCTCACATTGAACTGTAGCTCAATAACGTGCCCCATCTCGAACTACATCTACATGCTACTCCAACAACTTGCGGATGGCACTATCCCGGACTTTTTCCTTGGGTCTAACTTAATTTTCGGATGTCAAAATAGAGTCCAGGGCATCACGAACATTATCTACAGTCGCTCCCGTCAACTCCACGCCGCATCGTGACGTATCTAGCTTATTATACCCGTCAACCACCCCACGAGGCTGTAGCCTCAACCGCAACTCATCATGGAGCAGACAAAGGCTCTCAACGCGCTCGAGGTATGCACGCCAGGACGGACACCATGTCTCAAAGACTAACTGCAAAGAACAGCCCTTCCTCGCCCTCTCCAAATCAGCCACCTCTCCCCGTGCAGCAGCCGACCTCGTCACCAGAGCTACATCAGCACCAAACACATTCCTCTTCAGCGACCTCCTCCAAACGCCCACCATACAGAACCTCGCCGACTCTGAGTACGCTTCGCATATCATCCTCCTTCAGATCTTCGCATACGGCACATACTCTTCCTACAAAAGCACACAAGGCCTGCCGACGCTCGCAGATGCCCAGGCAACCAAGCTGCGCCAGCTTTCGCTCCTCTCGCTGGCCCGAGACCGACAGAACCTCTCATATTCCGCTCTACAAGATGCTCTCGATCTACCTGGGCCCCGAGAGGTTGAGACTCTGGTGATCTCGGCTGTTTACGCTGGTCTGCTCCATGCCACGCTTGACCCAGCTCGCGCCACTGTGCAGGTCTCCAGTGTTGCACCTCTACGTGACCTCGCCCCCGGAGCGATACCCGGCATGGCCGCCGCCCTCAAAACATGGGCTGATCGCTGCACCACCACGCTCAGCGGTCTTGAGCTCCAGATCAAGGAGATCCGAACGACAGCTGCGGCACGACAACGCGAACAGCGCGCGGCCGACGAGAAGCTGCAGCAGTTGATGAACGATCACCAAGAGGGAAGTGGGCCACGCAAGTACGAATTGCCAAATATGACTAGAGATATGATGGCCAGGAGAGGCTTCAACAAACGGTCTGTTATGGATGTCGGTAACCTGGTAGACAATGACAGTATGGACGTGGATGAGTCCGAGGAGGAGAAGAAGCGGGCGAGCAAGCGCAAGCTGTGAGGATACTACGCATTACCTACGTCGGGAGAGTTGAGATTCAAGACTCGCAAAATCTGTATCACGAAGATCCATGACATGATAGACGAAACGACGCCCTTTTATTAGCCCTATCCGTACAAAATGCAACCAGTTGCTCGTCCCTGTGATAGTCCTGCCAACCAGACAATGGCCAGGAATAAGAAAGAAGAAGAAAACGCATGGCTAGAAACGAGAAGAAGTGTCGTAATCTAGACCGGGAATAGCTAAGTTGCAAAGAAGCCTTGGTTGATAAAACAGTAGATTTCCGTACGCCAATCCTACAGAATGCAACGCCCTCGCTCAATCAAGAGACTGAGCTGATATCACTGCCTAATCAAAGGCCCCCTAATCATTACAGTCGTGAAAATGGATATGGTGTCCAAAGTATATCTCGCGGAGATGGCTTCTTCTGATAATGAGAAATCCGAAAGGCCAGTAATGGCCCGCATTAGTGACCGCGATTGCATGGGAAGAAGACAAACGCTTAGAGACGTTTTCCTGGAACAAGGATGAAGAGAACGCAGAGCGCAGCATCAATGAGAACTGTCATGGCTAAGACCATGATGGCTCGCTTGGCGAGGAGTTTCCGGACGTAGGGTTCGCGGATGCGAGAGAAGTTGAAGGGAGTGTACTCGCTGTAGCCAACGAGGGCCATGATAGGGTCCAGCGAGTATTGGTAAGACGCAAGGAAATAGACACCGACGGTGAATGGAAGGATGAGCTATCTGACGTTAGTAGGGTTTCAAGACCACCGACTGGACAGCTACTTACCCAGCATCTGGTTGTACGGGAGTAGTCAAGGAAAATGAGAACAAATGCAGCCCAGAGTGCGGCAAACATGGCAATAAGTCCCACAATGAGTCGCATAATGAGAGTAGGTGGAATGAGATTGCCAAGAGCCTTCATCCGCAGGAAGCCTGGAAAAGCATCTCGCTCCATAGCTTGGAAGACGTAGTCCTTGGCTACATCGAAAACCTCGGGATCATCACGGCCATACTCTTCGATTGCAGTAGTGACTTCCTGAGTGATAGAACCTGGGAGTGTGATTTCTCGCTCAGCACCTGGCAGAAGGAAAGTGTAGAGAATCTTCTCCGCTGAGGCTCGGATATCCTGGCGCGCAACAGTGTGAGCCGGAGAGTTGGATTCGGTAGTGATGTCGTGAGAGTTGGTGAACTGAGGGCTAGGTCGTATAGGCGCGGAAGCACTCTGGGGAGAGTCGTGGCTCTGATCCTCTCTAAGGAAAGCGGACATCTGCGCATCCTGATTCTTCTCCTTCTCAGTTGCGTACATCGACGGACCTGCTGCTCTAGGTTCCAAGTCGCCAATGTTCTCAAGAATAGCTGAAGATCTCTTGGACTGCGCCTCGGGGGTGCCAATGAGAACGGATCGTCGAAGTTCGCGAACATAGTGTCGGCATAGCGACATGTGCTGGGCAACATCGAGCCTGGCGATGTCAGTTACCCTCTCGCAGTGTTCAAGCTCTGCATAAACCTACCAGAAGTCGAGGTAATCCACCGATCGTTGTTGATCGCGCATGTAGATGTAAAATGAGAAGAGGTCGACGGGCGGCAGAGTACGGCGACTCAAGACCTCGAAAAGCGTAGGCAGTCGGTTTCTCGTCATGTCAGGCTGAGGCGATGGCGATGCCATCGTGGTGACAGGTTCATGTTCGGCCATGTTGGGTGATGTCTTATAGTAGTATTGAGAAGCTGAGCGTAAATGTTAAAATGAAAGAGGCGTTTCGGTTTGGCGCGCGGTGCAACTCCCGAGAAGCTTTATGGAAGCGTCCGGTGCGCGAAGTCCCCCTTATTATGCCCGATGACAAGCCGCTGATTCTCGTCGCAGCGACCGCAGCACTCTCCTAAGCAGAGCAATCCCTAAAGACGGAAGTAGAGGAGTTGTTGCGCAAAGGATGGTGAGATTTGCGGTGCCTTGAAGTCGATTGCCCAGACTTGGAATGATGGAATCAGTATGCAGCAACGGCTAAGATTGGATTGGGGATGCTCTGCGATAAACAGCCGCAGGCTCGACGTGGACAGGCCAAACGCCAAAAAGCCTCTAGGCCAAGTTGCGTTAAGCTCAAATCGAGTGTGGGTCGTTCCTGCCTCATCACGTGCAAAAGTGGTGGGCCATCAGGGCTGCGCTCCATTGGCTCGCTACCCCCCACCGACCGAATTTCGAGGGCTGCACTACGCACAAAGATTTTGGGATTTCGACCAATTCGACCATCAACACCTTCTCAACGACCGACCTTGAAGAGACGAGCCGCAGGTACGATAACACCCCGACAACTTCTCTTCCCTCGCAGTCTTTCCTCTCAAACCTTTGAGACTCCGAGCCTGGTGCTTCGATTAAATCCTCGTCGACCGAAGGACTAACAGCCATATTTCAGCCATGTCGTCCAAGAAGCCCTCCGGCAAGACTCAGCGCTCCGCTATTGCGGATGTCGTCGCCCGCGAGTACACCATCCACATGCACAAGCGAGTATGTTGCTCCGTCAAAGAGAAGAGCTCTAGAGCAAGAGCTTGAGTATCTGGATTAAATACTAATGGGTTTAAAAGCTCCATGGTGTCACCTTCAAGAAGAGGGCTCCTCGCGCCATCAAGGAGATCAAGGCTTTTGCCACCAAGTCCATGGTACGACTGCCCACCCCAGCGGCCTGCTGCCGAACGCGAAGCAAATTATAAGAGGCAGAGCTATCGCCTGGGATCACATGTGCTAACCACCACGGCAGGGTACCTCCGATGTTCGCATCGACCCCCAGCTCAACAAGAAGGTCTGGGAGCAGGGTATCAAGGGCGTCGACTACCGAATCCGAGTGCGAATTTCCCGACGACGAAATGACGAGGAGGGTGCCAAGGAGAAGCTGTACAGCTACGTTCAGGCTGTGAACGTCAAGGACCCCAAGGGCCTCCCCACGGTTGTTGTTGAGGAATAAATACAAAAAATTTCTCTCTCGGGACAGGTTCTGGGGTGGCATGGCATTTGGAGTTGCATTCGGCATTCTGGCTTTTGACGCTGAAAATACACAGAGGGAAAATGTGATCAAAGCTTGAAGTCAAAACAAACGACAATCGGTGCCTCGGCGTGAAGTGGTCTCTGGTCAAGGCTTTTTTTATGAGGGCGAAAAAAATCATATTCATGTCTTTCTGACGTAGTGGCCCAGGGTGTCGTGAACCGTGGATTAGAGGGTCTGCTATTGACAATGGTCTACTTGTTTCTGACCCTATCAATATCCCCTCCCGTCGCAGTTTGTCCAGCTGTGGAAATGCCATGCAATCCTGTATTCCTAACAAGTCATCAAACCAAATTCCGTACACCTGGTACTCCTGTTCCCTTATTCAAGTATCAAAGCACCGAAATCCCAGTGAGAGCCAATTACTCGTCCTCGACATCTCTGTGGCGTGCCAGCACCTTCTTCTGGAACTCTTCGGTGTCCTTGTCCCACAACTCGGCAGCCTCACCGTTGAGAGGAGATGCGCTTAGTTAGATGTTAGTGACATGTTTTACCAGTGACATTTGATCTGGATACGTACTTGTTGGGCTCACCAAGCAAGCTTTGCAGACTCAGCAGAACAGTTTGGATGTTGTAAGCGGCAGTCCACTTGTCCTTGAGAATGTCGAGGCAGATACGACCAGAGAAGTCGACATTGGGGTGATAGATGGGCGTCTTGAAGAGCACTGTGGGTGCTGTGTAGGGGTAGTTGGAGGGGAATGCGAAGCTGAGCTTAAAGGTCAGGCCAGCATAGGGAGTATCGTCGGGGCCCTCGATGGTGGCAGTCCACGAGAGGAGGTTGCCGTCTGCAGATGGAAAGGCCGAGACGCCGGGAGCAGGCGACGTCATGAGCTGCATCAGCTCGGTCTGAAGTCTGGACAAAGTTAGCTTTCCGTAGTAAGGATCAGTTGTGACAGGACAAGTTATTCACCTCTTGGTAGTGCTCTGGGAGTCAGGGCCCTTACGACCAGAGTTAAGCTTGGCGGCTTGGACGCTGCCGGGAGCAGAGTTCTGGCTGTCCTCCATAGTGTAATCCATTATGAATGCTGATTGATGGCGATGCTTTTCTCGAATGCGACAGTGAGTGTGAACAGATGCTGGCAACCAAGAAAACGCCAGAAGACAAGATGCAATTATAGGATAGGCAGAGGTAGGTAGCAGATAGGGAATTGTTTATGTACAGACAACAATTCCGCAACTGGCAAGAGGTGAGGTTGGACGAATGCAGGGGCGACTGAGGGAGACAAAGAGAGGCTGGCTGATAGTAAACGTTTACCGGTGGCGTATGCGGGACAAGAAGAAAGTGTAAAGATGAAAGCGGGAAGAAGGCTATTGAAGTAGCTTTAATGCGAGACGTTATGTGATTGAATGTTTTGGATTGCGACAGAGTTGAATGGTGGTGGATGATTTCAAAGATCAAAGCAATATCAAGGCTCCAATTGTTTACCGCAGCAACGGGCGCGACTAGGGTCCAGGTGAATAGCCTGCCGATCCGTTCACAGAGAGAACCACCGGCGACCAATGGAACTGGACAGAGGGCACCTGCGCTGAAACCGTAGGGGGCGGACGCGCTGAGGGACGATGTGCTGGGTACTAGAAGCCACTAAATCTTAGGGGACTTAGGGTCTCACAGCAACAAAAACACTTTACGCGGTGAGATCTACCGGTATTGGACGCGACCGAATAACGCGTCCATCTTTTTGGGTCATTGTATCACGGCCATGTTCTCAACTAATCGATTGGCCAACGTCAGTTAAAACGAATAGCAACAGAATCTAAAGCCCAATCATAATACACGACATGGTAAGTAAATCTTTTCACTATTTGGTCTATACCAATAGCGTTTGTCAAGCTTTTCTCTTGTAATAGCCTGTGTTGGTTATCGAGTACAGGCCGTGAATCTTCACTAGGTCACCGATGCTCTGCCTGCTGTGACCGATGAATCATTTGATCAATTTATTCAATCGCTAACAGCTCGACCAATGAATCAGTCACAATTAGATCCTCTACCAAGGGATCTTCCCTTCCGGATCGTCTCCAAGACCGTGGGCCGAGGAGCCTATGCTTCGTTAGTCACCCTCATGTTTCACAGTGACCATGGTCTAGTTTGTACTGACTTCAATCCAGTATCAAAAAAGCAATCCCTCTTGATTCGACATCACCAGTCTTTGCCGTCAAGCTCATTCATAAGGGTTATGCTGTCAAACATGGCCGCATCTCTGCCAAGCAGCTCGCCATGGAGGTCTCCCTCCACTCACACATTGGCCAGCATCCCAACATTATCGAGTGGTTTGCCTCAGGAGAAGATGCCATATGGCGATGGATTGCTATGGAGTACGCAGAAGGTGGTGACCTGTTCGACAAGATTGAGGCAGATGTCGGCGTTCGAGAGGACATTGCCCAGGTCTACTTTGTCCAGCTCATCAGCGGTGTGAGCTACATGCACTCCAAAGGCGTGGCACATCGTGATCTCAAGCCCGAGAACATTCTGCTCTCACAGGATGGATCTCTAAAACTCGCTGACTTTGGCATGGCTACAATGTTCGAGTACAAGGGTCAACGGAAGCAGAGCACAACGCTGTGCGGAAGTCCGCCATACATCGCCCCTGAGATTCTTGCTTGTGGCCGTGCTGACAGGAGGTCAACAAGTGCCGCCAAGTACTCGCCAGATCTGGTCGACGTATGGTCTTGCGGTGTTATTCTGTTCGTCCTACTCGTCGGCAACACACCATGGGATGAGCCCTCACAAGGCAGCTGGGAGTTCCAAGAATACGTGCGTACATCTGGTCGCAGCACCGACGCTCTATGGGAGAGGGTCCCCGCCGAAGCGCTCTCCCTACTACGAGGAATGATGAGCATCGATTCTACAAAACGCTTCAACTTCACTCAAGTACGCCAGCATCCGTGGTACACAAGACACAATGCCCTTCTCAGTGCCGACGGCCGAGTCACAGACCCCATCAACCTGGCAACACAGATGCTGGAGAATCTCCGCATCGACTTTAACCACCAGCCAACATCTCAACCCTCTTCTAGCGACAACATGGACCTCGACACTGGTCTGAATGCCGGAAAATTCTCCTCTACTCAGCCCGAGACACCCATCGTTGACCGAGATTGGGATTGGGAGCGTCCAGCACTGCGCTCCATGGCTGCACCCGCATCATCGCTTCCACCAAGCGCTCATGATTCTCGTCGCGCAATGCTAGATACCCTCGCTGATGAGCCCTCCATGTCTCAATTTTCTCAAACTCCTGGTCCTTCAATGACTCTCACCCAGCAAGCTCGACGCTTCCGCGATATTTGCCCACCCGAGGCTCTCACTCGCTTCTTCTCCGCCGTTCCGCCAATCCACATCATCCAAATGCTCAGCGATGCTCTTCATCAACTCAACGTTCCATTGGCCCCCGTGTCGCCCAATCTCTACGGCAGCCCCGTTGCCACGATGAAGGTCAAAGCCCTAGATGGCCGCCAGCAAAGTCTGCATGGTGAAATTCAAGTCGATCGCCAGCCTTTGCCCGATGGAACCGAGGTCCTGGATGTGCGCTTCATCAAGGTCAAGGGTGATCCGCTCGAATGGCGGCGTTTCTTCAAGAAGGTGGTTGTTTTGTGCAAGGACGGTGTATACGTCCCAGAGGCTTAGAGAGGAGAGGGACTGCCTTGTCACCTAAAGACGAGGCTCTCAACGAGCCGTAGTGTTTCAACTTTTGGATCGTAGGGCCATCACTAGAACATGGTTGCGTACACAGCGTAATAACTAGAAATGTCAATAGACTCGAAACGATTTATCTTCCAGGCTGTACAGCTATATGCTTTCAATTATTCGATCAACTAGATGATCGCACCTTTTAGACCAAGGCCTTGCAGCTTCGTCCTTCCCCGTGAGCCTTGTGTTAGTGTCCAGTCAAGATTAATCTGCAGTCCGCCCCCGAACCCCCAAAAAGTCAAAGATGCCTACGGCTTCGGCCTCAACCTCCCAAGACTCAGAGTCTAATTGTTGACTATCGTCTACAAAATTCAGGATCTCGTCCAGTCAAGTTCTACATCTGAATACCGAACGCCTCTAAAGTCGTCATTGGCTTGAAGCACGCGTGGAAAGCTCTTAGCTGGTGTTCTTGCCGGACTGGGACTTCTCGAGTATGACGCTGGACCGGTAAGCTCACACGCTGTTCGACCCTGGCTCGCACGAACCTCCGGAAGAGCCTGACTCGAAGAATACCGAACAGTCTCTTGGAGTAACGCTCAAGCTACTTGCGTTTCTGGAGGACCGCTTCATCTGAATCCAAATCAAGCTCCGGGTTGAAGAAATCACCTGCAGTGCAGGCGTCGGGGTGCCAGTCCTCCATGGAGTCAAGATCTAGGGAGAGAAGAATATCATCAAAGGCATGATGATCCAGCTCTGATCTGAGAAGTTCTCCAAAATCCATGTCTTCCGAGAGCAGATACGAGACGCCCTCATCTGTTGCGTTTTGGATGGCAGTATTCGCTCCAGGTATCCTTTCGAGCTCAGACAGGCCAGCTGCTTGACTATGGGCCTGGTTGAAGGACTGCATAACGCGATGCAAGGCGTTGGTGGCACAGTTTATGATAGCCTCAAAGGTGACTTGCTGTGTCATGCTTTCACCAAAACTGCTCCTCATTTCCATCCGCATAAACAAGGGGAATTCTTGTCGTACAAACTCCTGAGGAATGCTGCTGGATAAGTTCGCCTCGGATATTTCAGCGTTGTGAACATGCTGTATGACATATGGCTCAACATCTACTGAGCGTTAGACTGTTATCCAACAAGTTCAATGCCGCTGATGACTTACATGGGG
Source organism: Fusarium continuum (assembly GCA_013184455.1). Lineage (NCBI taxonomy): Eukaryota > Fungi > Ascomycota > Sordariomycetes > Hypocreales > Nectriaceae > Fusarium > Fusarium continuum. The sequence goes on along the minus strand of JABCKB010000089.1, from coordinate 43,200 downwards.
AAGGACTCGTCTTTTCATCAGGAAATAGGAGCTTGTACATGTCCATCCATTTTTCTTCTTCTGTTTTCTGCCTCGATTTACCATTCTTCCGCCCCCTCTTCTCACGTAAGGCCTGGAGCTGTTCGTCGTCCAAGCCTTCTTCTGGTCGCTTTTCTTGTTTTGTGCAGCTGATATCAGCCCTCTGGTGATCCCTGAGTTTAGTCTTGGACTCGAAATCTCGTCTGCATCTTTCACAGAGGAAATCAGGGAGCTTGTGCCGCCGCACTAAATGCTGTCTTGAAACCAGGTTAGCTCATGCAGAATCCCCAAGTGCTCCGTGAACTCACTTAACTCGATGAACAGTAGTGAAGCCTGGATCGTAACAGCATCGATCTCTGGGAGTCCCATAAACCACGGGATTGTGTTTGAAGAATGGACAAGCATATCGAACATTCAGAGTATGAGTGGTTTTTTCTCTCTTGTTCTGACCTGGGTCGAGGTTTTCGTTACTGTCTTGATCAGTTTCGCTACCCGAGTCGTCTCTTGGCCGTTTGCTGGATGTATTCTCTCTCCATAATTGATTTGAGGAGCTGGAAGCCGAGGCTTGGGTAATTGGAACTGTCCCTGATACCTGGGCACCCTGGGCATGTTGCCGGTTTTGAGTACCGAAATTCTTCTGCAGTTTGGTCTGTAGCCAGTCCTGAATCCTAGGCATCAGCCTGTCTAGAACATCGTCGATTTTCTTCCGTGGTAAAGTAGAAGTTTCATCGGCACTTTGATCCAAGGTACCACTCTCCGTCTGGTCTCTCGCACGTACGTAGAGTTCCTTGGAAGTCAAACCTTGCGGTATAGAGTAGTTGCGTGCGCTAACGTGCGATACATGTTGAGACTCTAAGGCTTCAAGGGACAGTTTACCAGAACTCTTGTGTAAGTCGGTAGATTCATAAGAGTCGTAGTTTGCTACTGTGCTACTGAACTCGAGATCGGAAGCGGCTTTGAAAGTGCGCTACATTTACTTGTAAGCTAAAGTAGGCACGATTTGTGTGAAAACCGTAGCTTACTTCAAAGGAACCCAAAAACTCCTTAACTTCAATGGCACGATGAGAACCATGGCCTGCCAAGGCGTCTGGAAGCTCGGGGCCACTCTTTAACCACGCCTCAATACTTGAAGGCACCTTGCCGGACATAGGGGGCGACCGAAGGATAACAGCTGGTATTTTCTAGGAATTCTCATGGAGAATAGGCAGTAAATGAGAGGTGAGAAAAGTCCGCAGGAAACTCGAATGAGCCAAAGCTTCTATATTTCTGTCTGAGGATCTAGAGGGTAGAGACGACACAATCTCAGTACTTTTTCTGACCATTTATATAATAACCAACCCTGGCCTAGCTACGCAGGTGTTTTACGCGCAGTTGTGTAAATTCTACGACCCATGGTTTGCTGCTGCTTCTGATTGGTAGCAGATACCTTATGTACCTACCATCCTGAGACATGCATCTGTCAAGCTGCCAATGGGGATGGATGGTGGGTGGTGATAGCAATACAGTTGTAGTCACTTGCACAATAATCGGTTCAAAGATATGTCAAACGAGTTCTAGTAATAGCACTTGTTTCTAGATTTGATACCAAACTCATCTGTTTGCTCAAGAGGTCATGCTGCTGCTACTGGACTTGAAGTTGCGAACACCTGAAGTTATAAGCCACAATGAAAATGAACTGATAGAGAGGCAAAGCTGCGTATCCTGTTGGTAGTATATTGAGACAGTCTTGAATAATTTTCTGTGGGCGGTATATTTACTTAACCTGTCTCTTGAGCTTTAAAACAATTCGAGGGGCGGTATAGAATACAATCTTCAAATTCGAGTGCCGATTCTTTCCGTCTATCCTGTCAATTTGTCTGCCATGGCCTGCATAACCAAAAACTCACGTCCAAGTACTAAAACAAATTGGTATCCGTCCCTCTTCTAATATCATCAAAGACCCCAAAGACCTGTAGGGCCAAGTTCTAGACCGGATCCCGATAGCATCTGCGCCAGGAGTTGGTTGTCAAACTCCCCAAAAGGATCGTCGTTGGTGTCTGCAAGCTGCGACCCTGCACTCAAATATGACTGAGGTGCTGGAGGCTGAGGAGCAGCCAGATGTGCATGTTGACTGCCACCATCTTCACTCCCTTGTCGACAAGACTGCATGCTCTCAAGGAGTGCACTGCACGCAACCTTGACGAGCAGAGGTGTCAACATTGGTTGCATGTTCATACCGCCCAGCTTGACTCGTATGCGTTGATCGAATTCAGCCATGAGTTTTGTTCTCAACTCATCAAATGTGAGTTTCTGTGAGCGGTTGTAGTCTGAGTGACATTAGCATTGGACGAACGCGGTGTTAGTGGTTGAGCACTTACACGGCGACGGCACTTGATCCTCATGAGGAAAGATGATCTTGTAGACCTCATTCCATCTATCCTCCTCGACTTTCTTCTGATGAGGCCCTGTGTTGGCTTTCTTAGCCCTCGTGTGCAACATCCTCTCTTGGCCCGCGTCGATCCCCTCCTCCTCTTGCGAACTGCGGCTCTGGACCTGACAAGGAACTTTCGCCCTCAGGTGCCTAGCGAAAAGGCCTTGTGACTCAAAAGTTTTGAAACAGCGATGGCATTGGTGTTCAGGAAGTTTGTGTTTGCGAAAAATGTGTTCTCTTGAAGCCTTGTTAGATTATCCTGACTATGATTTGCCCTAAGACGAGGTTGACTTACTTGACTCGATGAACCGATTCCCAGCCAGGTCCGCAGCAGCTCCTCGAGGTTTCATACCGCTCGGGGTCGTGCTTGTAAAACGGGCATGCGAAGCGCAGTGATGCTGAAGCCCCTTTGGATCGTTTCTTATCCCTCGGCTTCTCGTGAGTCTCATCGACCGACGTTTCTTCGACGTCCACGCATTCAATTGGGCGCTTTCTAGACTGGTTCGAAGTAAAGACCTCCTGTTGAGATTGGCTCATCACATTCTCAGATAGGATTGTCTCACCCAGGCAGTTTACAAGTTCTCGCCCTGTGATCGGTGTTACCTCTTCTTCGGAGAGGATCGTTGCCTGCCGGTGCATGTCTGCCTGTGCTGAGAATAGTGAATTCTCGTCACTACCTAGTATACCTAGAGGGTTTCCAAACCACATAGAACCAGATGGGTCATCAGGATTGAACAGGTTGTCTTGCCCTTCAGTTGCCAGGTCATACAAGGCTGTCTCATCAGAGACAGATAAACTGCACGGCGGGCCTAGGTAGTTGACATTATTAAAACCAGTAGCCCATGATGGGCAATCCGAGGCGCTGTGTCGTCGCCGGTGCTTTCGACTCAAGTTTCGAAGTTTGAGCCTGGCCTTGAGAAACAGCCACAGCCAACCTCGTAGTCTTTTAATCAGGGCTTCACGGGCCTCGATGTTGTTCAAAGGGATGACTGCTTGTGACGACGTGCCGTCTTGTGTGTTCGGATATGGCCAATCACTATTTGCTGAGAAGCTAGTAGGAGTACTGAAGTTGGGCCGATTGACAAGTGTCAGGTCGTAGTTTGGGTGTCTATTGGTTGAGGAACTTATAGGCAACGGCGACTCCGACGTGTATCCATACTGTTGAGGAAAGACATTGGTGTTGATAGCGCTGAGGTTTCCTTGCACTGCCCAGGGGTAATTGGCCACTGGCTTGTTGTGGAGGCTACCCTGTGGTTGGGACTGGATATCAATGTCGAGGGTTGGCGTAGGGTACGGGAACATTGGAACGTTGTGTCGGTACAGGGAGTCTTCTTTGATGATCTGAGGCGCAGCTTAAGTATGTATGGGCTGCTTCTCTGTTGGAATTTTTTTTTATTGTAGCGTAGGCCTAAAAGAAAGCGTTGCTAGTTGCAATGGACTAAATATCTTCAAATTAGGTTTGAGATAGAGTGAATGGGTACAAGATCTCGCGGGTAGATAGATGCCTAGGAATTGAGTAGAAGCGAAAGCGAGATCGTGGGGGGTTCCTCGTATTTAAGGTTGAAGACATTTGCGCAGCTGCGCAGACGCCTTTGGTTGTTGCGAACCAGAAGCTGAGAGCACATAAGGCGACGGCAGCCTCTGAATATGCAAGGTGATAGACTCAAGTCACGTCTGACAATGACAGCTCGTGAACGACAAGGGTTAAGGAGGATTCTCGTAATTTTGGCAGATCATCCTTTCGCGGATGGAGAGTTGGACTTTCAACGACTACCTCGACTGTAAACTCAGTGGTAGGTCACAGAAGACTGACCATTCGTGTGACGAATAGGTCATCGAAACTTGAATAATACAAAACACAATAGAAGAAACCAAGATAATCTAAAGGCATCAAAGATCGATCACAGATTCAATCCCCAGAGACCAACTTATCAAGGGTTGACAGATGCAGTCAGTCAGATTGAACGAGGCTGTGGGCTCCCTCCCACTGTTGAATTGTACATTCATGGCTCACCAACTAATGGATCATAAACCGGCCAGTCAGCAGCTCAAAATGATTTGTCCCTCTTCCTGCCGGGTATGCCTGATGCCTAGTTCTATGGTATGCCTTGAAAAACGCCTGACACCTTGCATAACCTAATGCATGAGCGAGCATCGTTACTCGGCATGCGAGACCGTCTCATTCACTTGTTCGTTCCATTCAAAGCCTATTTGCTATGTCAGCTTCAGAGTCATAAAAAGAAAAAGAAGAAAAAAGAAGAATTCTGGGAGTCCATACGTTGACGACACATGGGGCATTGCCCTCTTGATGAATCTTGCTTTATCCATTCCAGGATGCAGTGCTAAAGACAAACCATATCCCGTCAGCAATATTCACAATGACAAGAGATTAGGTAGGTACACTCGAACCATGTGAAAGTTGTGGCCGCATTTCCCTGATACTGGTTATAATTAAACTGCTTTAGCATGAGTTTATCAACATGGTCTGATCTTTACTTACACAGGCTGCAATCATCGCCCGGGTATTTACACGTCGGACACGTCCCGTCAAAGTGGACCTGACATATACCACAGACATCGTCTTCTGGTATGTCCCAGCGCCAGGTAGCGACCGTATTCCACTTTTTGATGGTGACTTTCATGGTGTTTTGGCGACAACAAAAGTCACGAGATCGGTATCGGGGATGGATTGTATCTGGGGTAGAAGATCGAGTGTCAAAATGACCCGTGCAACCTCTTGGAGTGAAGAGGTAAAGGCTTGATGCACTAACGCAGACGCGGGGAGGCACATGAGCTGAGGTTGTCAAAGGTGAGAGGTCCGACGGAGCAGATAAGCTGTAATGGAGGTGTGGGCGCCTATCCAACGGCGCTTCAGTGACCACACCTGCTGAAAGCCACCTACTGAACAAGCCATAGCCCGCTGTAAACCCGCCAATCCGTCATAACCCAAACGTTTGAAACGGCTGATGGGGGTGGTCCAAGCTCCAGAGGATTTCGCCAACCTCGCCCGCACTGGTATCATCCATCCAAAGTTGACTCGATTGGCCGTTAACCTCTCGTCATCAACCTCAACTCACGCCAACTCCACCACACAATTCCCCGGCTCCTCTCCTACCGAGTGATGCGGACGCACACGGACAGTTAAGCCTATTGCTAACTGTCTCTTTTCCTCAACGTCTTATCCGCTGCTCTATAGTCTGTCTGGATTCTGACTCTTATCAACCACTCAGGAACTTGCTTGCCTTTCGACAAGTCAAGTAACTGAGCCTTCGAAACTCCCTCTTCCTCCTCACAACCCGATACACAACGTCTTCAGAATGGCTTCGGTCGCATTTTGCCGCTCAACAAGAGCTGGTATCCCCCAATGGGGCTCCAAGGTTTTCCGACCTGTCCTCCTCACCCGCCGAAACCTCTCGTCCTATCTCGTCTCCCCAAAAGAGCTTAACGAAGCCCTCAAGAAGAACCCTCCGTCACCGATCAGCCCCGATCCTCGAGTTATTCCTCTCTGCGCCTCGTGGTTCCTTCCTAATGACGGCCGATCCGGAATCCAAACATTTCGCGAACAGAGAATTCCAAAGGCACGATTCTTCGACCTCGATAAGGTCATTGACAAGCGCAGCCCCTATCCTCACATGCTTCCCAACGCCAAAGGCTTCGCTGCGGCCATGAGCGAACTGGGTATTCGAAAAGAGGACACAGTGGTGGTGTACGATAGCAAGGAGCTTGGCATCTTTAGCGCACCCCGTGTGGGCTGGACACTGAAGGTTTTTGGTCACGACAAGGTTCACGTTCTGAACAACTTCAAACTCTGGGTGGAACAGGGCCTGCCTACCGAGTCAGGAGAGCTGTACAGCGTTGAGTGCTGTCCTTACCCGATCCCTAATGTCGAGGAGAGCCGTGTTGCGACCTTCGACCAAGTTAAAGAAATCGCCCAGGACCACAACAAGGAGGGCGCAGAGGGTGTTCAAGTTCTTGATGCCCGACCCTATGGCCGTTTCACTGGCGAAGCTCCTGAGCCTCGCGAGGGTCTCTCATCTGGGCACATACCCGGATCTATCAACATTCCTTTCAGTGCTGTTCTGGACCCCGAGACCAAGGCGTACCTCCCCAAGGACCAACTAAAGAAGTTGTTTGAGGAGAAGGGTGTTGATCCCCAGCACCCTATTGTCTCAAGTTGTGGCACTGGTGTGACTGCTTGCGTTATCGACACTGCTCTTGAGGAGGCTGGCGTTGGATCCCCCGAGTCTAGGAGGGTCTACGATGGTAGCTGGACGTAAGTACCTCATTGAGAAAGTTCATGATGCGAATTATGCTAACTGATACGACAGTGAGTGGGCTCAACGGGTGAAACCTTCAGATAACCTGATTATCAAGACAGCGAAGGAGTAATGTAACTTGGTGTTTGGTCTGAAAGGCAGAATACAAGGTAGTTGAGCTGCGATACCCTCATTAATGATGACCTGGAGTTGCCAGGCGTGTACGAAGAACATGCATACCCATCCCCATTCCTCTCCATGTTTTTAAGTCTGTGCATGGCTCATGTTTGCTGCAATGGACGCGAAAGAAAAAAAAAAGGGGTTTTGATTGTCACCTAGCATCTCCACACTTATGCATAGTTTTAAGGTGTATATATACGCGAAACCATTGAATGATGGAGTTGCCAAAGTTTATACAACTTCGCATTATAAGCGATCTCTATCTCGGGCCGGGATGTTGAAGTTTGCCGATCAATTGTGACTGGCGGGGCGGATTTCGGTGAGCACAAGGTGAAGAAGCACCCCCACTATTCTCTCACCTCGAAAAAGCAACTCAGGCCTGAGTTTTGAGGCACAAATCCACAACGCATTAGGGCTCGCTAACTCAGTGGGTGCACATTCCCCAAAATTCCAGTTTGGACCCCGCCAGCGAAAAAGTTACCAGCAACGCCCATCGCCGAAACACCAACACTTGCTCTTGCGCAGACCCTTTCTCCCCTCCCACTCCCAGCGCAAACAACACATCTCTTCACAATGGCTGACCGAGGAGCTTCTCGCGGCGGTGGTTTCGGATCCCGAGGCGGTGACCGCGGTCGTGGACGTGGACGTGGACGTGGCCGTGGTCGCGGTAAGAACGAGGAGAAGGAGTGGCAGCCCGTCACCAAGCTCGGTCGATTGGTCAAGGCCGGCAAGATCAACAGCATGGAGGAGATCTACCTGCACTCCCTGCCCATCAAGGAGTACCAGATTGTCGACAACTTCCTGCCCAAGCTCAAGGATGAGGTCATGAAGGTGCGAAACAACAGAATTCCATGATCTGCGATAGCCTCAGCTTCCAGAGGACGCAGAGGCGAATACGGAAGAGGGACGCAATTGGGGAGGGCAATAACTTGCTAACAAGTATCTTTCCCGAATTACAGATCAAGCCCGTCCAGAAGCAGACCCGTGCCGGTCAGCGAACCCGATTCAAGGCCATTGTCATCATTGGTGACTCCGAGGGCCACGTCGGTCTCGGTATCAAGACCTCCAAGGAGGTTGCTACCGCCATCCGTGCCGCTATCATCATCGCCAAGCTCAGCGTCATCCCCGTGCGACGAGGTTACTGGGGTACCAACCTTGGTCAGCCTCACTCCCTGCCCTGCAAGGAGTCTGGCAAGTGCGGTTCCGTCACCGTCCGTGTACGTATAGCGAAGAAACAAAACACTCTATTGAAGTGGGGGGAAACTGACAATCTTTATAGCTCATCCCCGCTCCCCGTGGTACTGGCCTCGTTGCCTCTCCCGCCGTCAAGCGATTCCTCCAGCTCGCCGGTGTCGAGGACGCCTACACCTCGTCCGCCGGTTCCACAAAGACCCTCGAGAACACCCTCAAGGCTACCTTTGTGGCCGTCTCCAACACCTACGGCTTCCTCACCCCCAACCTCTGGAAGGAGACCAAGCTCATCAGGAGTCCCCTGGACGAGTACGCGGATACCCTGCGGGAGGGCAAGCGATACTAGAGCGGGAAAGTTTATGGGAGCTGGAAACTGGTGCCGCGGAGTCACGATCCCTTGTGTTTCATTGCATAGGTTGGCCGGTTAGGACACGTCGGATCTGAGGCTATGAGAGATAATGGCTTAAAGGTCTGAATGAAAAGAAATTTCATCCTTCACGTTGCGTTTTTTGCAATCAAAAAAATGGCCCTCTCGTTATTTATCTGCGTGCGGTGAAAAAGACATGGTGAAGAAGGTGATTGCCGAGCTAAAGATACAATAACATAACCCAGTGTCCAAATACCGAATCAAATCAAACACCCATGTCCAACGACTAATACCAAAAGCAAAATAGTAAACCATTCCGACAAATCAAAAGCAACAGTGTTTACAACAGCCTTTAGTCTGATTCATACAGAGCTCTGTGCAAGGTCTCGTCTTCCCCATCTCCAGATGTTTCAACCGGCGACGCAGGCTCAGGCTCTTCGATCTCGAGGTTAACCGAGTGAGAAGTTAAAGATTGAGATCGCCGTCGACTCGAGAATTGTCCAAGGTCCAGACGTCTAAATGCTCGCTCAGCCATGCCTGGTCCATCCTGTCCAACTGTCCCAGTCTGCTCCGGAGCTGCAGGAGTCTCAGGTGCTGGAGGTGGGTTGAAGGGAGGAGGCGAGAACGCTGGGACCATTGGTGAGGGTGCTTGTGCGCGATAGGAACGCGATGCTGAAGATGGACGTAAGTGTTGTGTTACAAGTTCCTCCATTTCAACATTTATGTTGATATGTTCAGCGCCAGGCATGTCTTCTTCAGCAGGCTCATCATCTGACCCTTCAGATGACTCGCTTCGAGGTTTGCTCTTGGGGACATCACGAGGGTCGACTTGTGGCAAAGCCGTAGGATCATCTTCAATCTCCTTACGACCAAAGAGACCTACTAGACGCTGACGCCAGGTAGGCGGCTCTGCTGATTCAATACCTGCGATAACGTGTTAATAAATAAGCTTCAAGACTTGAGAGCTTAAAACTTACCGCTCCTAATCATATTTTCGATAACCTTCTTCTGCCGGGGTGTATCACCGAGCCAATACTGTGAACTACTGGCCTTGAAAGAGCGACGGGAGTGAGCCGCATCTTCATAGCTTACATCAAACTTCTCGCCAAACCCAGGGATACTTTGAGTATGATGTTCTGTCGTTCCCATCATCTTAGCCACTTTGGGCTCTTTAGGTTGTGCTTCTCGCTCAACCTCTGGCGAGGCAGGAGACTTTGGAGGCGTAGTAGCGAATGAGCCGTGTGGCTTCTTAGTCGATTTGTTCACCGGATGTATAGGGACGCCATGCCCATTCCTGATACTCGCAGCGGTCGACTCACTCTGCAGGTGAAGTGGCCAGCGATTGATATCCCAGTATCGCGGCGCTTTGCCTCTTCGTTCAGGGTGGGCAAAGGACCAGACTGGCTCACGACGACGAAGCAGCTGGACCGTTTCGCCCTTTTCATTGATACGGCGATCAATGCGGCTTGGGAACAACATGCTGTTGTTCTCATACGCCTCACGGATGATTCCCTTGCGAACCATGTCAATCGTCAACTCATGCGAGTAATCCTCATCGTCATAGTCTGATCCTCCCCATTTCTCGTCGTAGGCCTCTGGTTCAGCCATCTTGATGACATCTCGGTACTTTGGAGTGCAACGGTTGATGTCTATGGGACCAACCTTGTTCGGGTTAATCTTAGGCTCGTTTGGTCGTCTCCGAGTGTCGCTTTCCCACAGATGTACGACATCATCAAGGAACTTGCGGTTCGCTGCCCGCTGTTCAGGGGTGAGCTGGCGCATGTACGTCTCCCTTTTGCCTCGAAGGTCATAGAGGGTCTTTCCAAGACGATATCCAAGTCGTTTGTAAAACTCGAGCGTCCTGGGCATGTCTCTCTCGATATTCTCACTGTCACTGTCGACAACCTCTTCCCAACTGCGGAGGTTTTCAATCTTGGGCAGTCCAAACATGTAGTCTCCAAGATCCTCTGACTCGGGGACGCTGACGTCTGTTGAGATAGTTTCAATTTCATCGTTCTCGTTGTCGGATTTGGCATCGTCAGATGGTCTGTCCTTGGAAATCTCCATGCCTTGCATAAATGCATCTAGGTCCTGGTCCGTGTCGAGCCATCTAACAAGCTCCTCAGGATGAAAGTCAGCCTCGGCGCAGAACACGCTATGATCTTCGTGTAGTCTGTTTCGTTAGTAGACAGTTCCTGGTAGGCTGGTTATGAGAGACTCACTCGACCATTCCTTTCCGCTCAAGCGCCTTCAGTTCTTTTAACGCCTCGTCTTTGGAGAATCGCCACCGCTTCACCGGCCCGCCACAATCTCGATTGAGTTCCTCTAAGAAATCTTCAATGTTGTATCCTGCAACGTTGTTTGTGCCCTTTCCATACAGGATATTCTCGACTCTCTGCTCAAACAGCTTGGAGTGAGGGCCGATCACAGCCTTCTTGTTATCAGGATCTGCCATGTTTTTATTGATGGAGTGCTCGCCCAATAGTAGTAAGAAGCCTTCCTCCTTGGGTCTGATATGAGCCAAATTCTGAGAGCCAGGCATGAAGTCTTCCCCTTTGAATTCCATCTCGGTTGCATCCCAGTGCTTGCCTGCGAGCCCATCAAGTAGGCAGTTGACAACGTCTAACAAAAAGGGCCGCTTTGATCGTGTGTTCTGCAGTGAGATCCGCTTCCACATGGTTTCGCACTTTTTCAAGAGTGCCAGAGACTTCTTCATCTCGTGATCCAAGAAATCGTGAATATATGGCCCTCTGAAGTTGTGTGGCGGCGGCAGGTCCATGATAGGCTCTTTGCGTCCTAGCCACAACTTGTGACCATAGCATTCTTTGACAGCGTGCTCATATGTCCAGTTTGCCCAGTAACGCTCTGCTCTGGTAAACCAATTGTGTCCCAGGGTGTAGCTGAAGGGATCACGAGCCTCCTTTTCGGGGACCTTGGCTACCTGCATAACAGGGAGAATAATGCCTGCGTCTGGCCTCTCTGGGATCTTAGGTGGAGGCAGAATGAGCGTACGAAATACATTGCAAACGGCAAGGTTTTCAGCATTATTCAGATGGCTTAGGGTCTGTTGAAGAGCTGCTCGGCGAGTTCCCCGGAGCGTGGCAAACGTCTGAAATGCATCATTGCTAAAATGTTCTTTGTCAGACTCCGACTTGAACTTTGATTCGGCTACTCTGATGTTCTTCTCCGTGGTCGACATGCTTGAGAAGACGCATTCCTCAAATGTGTTGTTCTCAATCTTGGAAAGTTCGCGCTGGGGAGCCTCAGAACCGGGCACACCGCCCCAGAAGAAGGGAGCTTCTGACGCGTACACGTTGACGTACTTTCCGAGAATATTCGCAGGCAACTTATAGTGGACGTCGATAGCCGGCCGGATCTTGTTAAGGAGCAGCTTCCGCTCGCCTAAATCGCCATCCTCAGAAACGTCTGGCTTCTCGATAGTATACTCAACGCCCGGAAGAGGTGGCAGTCTCTTGCTCTGCTTTGGCCATACAGTATCGAATTTGAGATTCAATTTGGGCCTTCCATAATGATATTGCTCAAAGATCCAGTGTGTGCGAAGCATGTCGATAACCTCGTGGAGCTCAGCGCCCCAGTCCTCGCCTTGCCAGTTGTAAAGGAGGTATGAGAAATACTCGGTCAGTTCCGCAAACTTTTGACCCCAATCCAAAGTCCGATCGATGTCCTCATCTGCAAGAAAGTTTCTGGCTCGATGGAGAAGAATCTTAGGTTGCTCAATCTTCCATCCTTTGTAGGGGTAAAGGTGAAAATCAAGCTCGAGACCACCCCGGGCTTCGATGAAATTTCTGAGCCAAGCTTCATTTTGTGCTCTGCGGGATTCTTCGATGTCAGATGCTCCAGTACCAGGGTCATGGTCACCTTGATTTCCAGCCGGGGTTCGAGTGCTGACCACAAAACCTGGTATCGGCACCTCCTCAGAAGTAGCAGGTTGGCCTGCCTGTCTAGCTACGTATTCAGATGCTTTGATAGATTCGGGAGCCTCAACGTTTATAGTTGGAACTGATGTCAAATCACTGGAAATTGCTGGAGGATGCTGTGAAAGAGGGCGTGGTTCGACTCGAGGCCAGTCCAATGCTCGCCCCTGTCGACGTCTCCTATGGCGAGTTTGTGTGCTCAAGGTAAAAGTTCTGGCCAATCTCGCATTAGAAGAAGCTACCAAAAATGTTAGAATTTTACTTCAGTATGGCGGGTTCTGTAGCTTACAGCCTGAAGGCTCACCAGCTCCCTTGGTTTGGTCACTGCGTCCAGCTTGCGCTTTCGCCCGGCGTCGCAACTTGGACAAGCGGCTAGAAGATTTCGGTTTCGACGCACTTCTCTTCCTGCGGCCTTCTATCTCTTCAACGTATAGTCAGTGAACGATCTTTCTAGCAATAAGACTTGCCATACCATCAAGGAGCTCTTGGAGACCCAGATTGGGATATCTGCTGTCAAACAAGTCGGTGGCCGCATGTAAGAATGCAGGAGATCCTTCCATGAAATTATCAAGACGTCTTTCTAAAAGCAGCCGCTTCAACGCAGAAGCGAACTCAGGAAACTTCCTGTTTTGCTGAAAGCGCGAGTATGCTTGTTGAGCTTCCGACGGGAGGCTCTCGAACTCGAAGCGGAAAGACATGAGGATTGTTTCTGAGGCACGTCAGTATATTTCTGCAAGTATTTTGTTATCGTTGGCATACCCAAAAGTCTATGGATCCTGTCTGTTCGACGACCAATGTGGGGGCCGCCAGAAGTCGTCGGTGCAGCTTCTGGAGGGACATCTTGACTCAGGTTCAATTCGGGGATCTGAGAAGTGCTATCGTCGTCCATAGGTTCCGCCATAACGAATTGACATTAACACAAGATGTGATATCAGGTATGAGATAGAACCGTGGTCCGAGTGATAATAATCGTGAAGTAGTAGATGGATGTTCAGACAAAATTAAAGGGAGAAAAGAGAGAATCGAACAGAGGGGGAGAATTGCGAAATGAAAGAAGAAAGATTCATGATAGTCCGCGTCATTTGATCTATACAAAAGCTGAAAGACCATTTACCCTCCAGCAAACAGCGGACAAAGGGATGCCTTCAGGTACCATCAAGAGAGCATTGACGTCTTCCAGGATCTCATTCACGGCAGGTTCAACAAAGAGGCCGGCGAACCCGCTCTGCATTGAGCACAGAGCTTTCCATTCAACAGAGCCAAAAATACACTGGCAGGAGATAATTGCGACCAGGATACAATCATGTTTGGCACTTGAATGAAGGGAGTGGTTGGCAACTAGGAGTTTCTTTGTTGGCTAACGGGGCGCCACAGTGCAGGATGGTGACATTGACTACCGGCGAAGAGGACAAAGAAAGGTAAACCAGAAGATTGATGACTCAAGTTCTCAATGTGGATGTAAAACATTGAATAGAATCGGTTCAGACTGAGTCAACTGTGGTTCACTCATTCAACATTCATCCTTGATAGCAAAGGATCACCGCAAGCATGGCGGGTAAGGGCAGGACAAACACCAAAAAGGATTCTGAATATCAAAATCCACGAGGTGATGTGTCACTTACGCCAGGAGTTAGATGGCGTCCCGGACGAGACCCAGCCAACCGGGAAATCAACCTTGGACTCAGGCGAAGCCAACGACTTCAGGAGAAGCATGAAGCGGAATCCTCACAGGAAGCGTCTCGCACTGACGAAATATCACCGCAAACTTTTTCAGCGCATATTAAACCTGAGCAACCAGGTTTAAGGCAGCCATTTGCGACAAGCTCGTCTAAAATGGTCGCGCAGACGACTTCCACTTGCGCCGAGCCTCCAAGAAAGACCAGGCGACCAATTCCTCCAGATTGGAAACCACCTCTGGCTATCGGCGAATCGCTTGGGAAGAATCTGAGCCGCATGGAAGAAGCAGAAAGATTAGTTCTTCAGTGGGAAGCCATCATCAAGAATGCCCGTATTACACAACCACTAGCAGATCTGTCGAGCCTCGAAAGACAGCTAGACAAAGTCAGGCGGAAATTCGAAGAGATGGAAGAATGTGATGAGAATGTGATCCCCTTGTGAGTCAACTCACTCCATCGTGGCGACAAGGGCTAACCTCCTAGTGACGAACTTGAGTCTACCAAGCGGCAACGGATCGAAAAGCGGATGAGTCTTTTAAGCACGTCTCTTGAGCGAAATGAGTGTCCAGTTGGTGACATCAATATCCGGGCGGCAATTCACGCGTATCGAACTGGTCAAATCAAGTGTTGGGACAAATGGACGGTTCTGTACGCTGGACATGTTGCAGATTTCTGCCCATCATATGAATCTTTCACTCTTGACAGAGACGAGAGACTCGACCGATATCATAGCTTGTACGGCGAAGGCTGGCTCTGGTATGAACCCCCGCTTGCACCAAGGGGCAACTATCAGCCTGAACGGCTCATGGCGGCCACTTGGGCGCAACCATCCGATGACTGCGGTTTGTTGACAGGATACATGCCTTTCGGATGGCAAATTCACATGGGCTTTCGACGTGTAAGGGGCTTCCATGATCGCATAACCGAAAGGTTGGGTAAGCCAGAACGTGCCAAGAATGGGAAAGTTCTCCTGTATCAAACAAGACTAAGAGAATTCGACTCGGAGGAGAGAGACACGTGTTTTGTTGAGGATGAAGACGACGATAAGGCAGCACCTCGCGTGTGCTTCAAGATGCAACTCGATAGCGGAGCCACTCATCCCTCTCTACATAACTCTGACTTGGACTACCTTGGGATCGACCGAAAGACGTATCCGGCTCAGACACACACTTCTGTTGAGACTGCGAATTCATCTGCTGTCGTCAGGATATACGAGATGCGCGTTGACATCTGCCGACACAATGGGGAGTCACTCGTGGGTGATAAGCCAGTCTACCCAGAAGATCGCCGACAGCTGGGCGGCATCGTACCGGTCATGGTTCTAGTTGAGTCCACAGAGGACCAGAGCGAGCCGTTGGACGAATGGTACGAAGACGCCTTGAAGCATGGTGAAGACGTCAGCGAAGAAGCGCTGGCGGGACGCTACAAAGGCCAGAAAGAATCTCGCCTATCGGGAATGCTTCCCTTCCAGGTGTGCTACTTTGCGGGAGCACCTGGAGCCTCAACTTTCTGGTTTGGCGAAGACCGACGAGATGTGCTCGGGGCAGATCGCATGCCCGGTCAGCGACGGTGGGAACGACACAAGAGGGTCCAGGGTGTCCAACGGCCCGATGAAGTTGCTGATCTGGATCGACCAACAGTTATCTTCAAACACGAGAGAAATGGAATGAGACTCCTTGATATAGATTCAGAAGAAGACTCGAGTGCAAGTGTCTTGACCATCAACGACAGAAGGGGGGCCAGACAATTGGTGATGAAAGCGGGACAAGATCCGAAAGAGTTGGTTCTCAGGGAGCGTCCTAAGAGGAAGATGCAAATAAGTTCTCCGGCTCCTTTAAAATCATGGCCGTCAAGAAAGAAGCAGAGAAAGTCTTTGTCGTAAGGTAAGGTGGATTGCATCTTTGTGTTCTGGGCGATGATGGTGAAACTATATCTTGGTATAGGTAGTGGCAACGCTGATGGGTTAGTCTGAAATAGCATTTGAATAGTATTTCCGTTTCTCAAACATTTTTTCACTTGTGAATAGATGTTTCAGCCAAGTCTAGATGAAACAAGAAGAGTTGAAGTTGAAGCGGCTGATGATAGAGGCTCTAGCCACAGTGGCTGCTGCCTCACTTGAGATCTGGATCTACGACGGCGGGGATTAAGGTAGGTACTTTGGTTTATTGCCGGCCGCCACGATCTTGAAACGGAAAGTCAATGCTTGGCAAAATTTGAAGGATCCGTCCATTCAGACAGGTATTATATATATAGAACCTTTGGTAGAAAAGGTCGGTCAACGGAGCTGTCGCGCTTTGTGGAGTATGCTACCTATATCTCGGTAAAAAAACAAAACAAAAAAAAAACATACGGCGTCTTGTAAGACATCCACAGCGAAAACGAGGCTCGGTTACACGCAGGTAATACTCATCCATGAACGATCACATGGATCCGATGATCCAATGACAGACAGCACAGGCCGGTGCTGCGGCAACGACCATAAAGCTCAAGAACCATAACACTTTATTAACGGTCTGTTATGGTGAATTTGAATAGGTATAGAAACTTGGGTTTAATGTGCTTATTGATATATAATAAAGAAGAAAATAAAATAGAGAAATGTTTCGTTTTATGTTTCCCTGACCTCATTACGTCTAAACTCCGCACTATTTACTGCAGTCAGCCTTAAGACTCCTGAGGCTGCCTTGCCACGCGTGAGATGGACTCATGTAAATCTTCTGATTTGGTGAAAGCGCTTTTGAATGCTGACAGGAACCCTGGCCCTAGGTACGGAGTGAGTAGTGATGACTGTATACGCTACAGTAGAAGGGGGAGAGAGAGAAAATACCAGGCGCTTAGTTAAACAGGCGAGTCAGTAAGATCATCCAACAAGAAATTCGTCATTTTATTTTGTTTCCCCTACCGAGTAGACTCTTCTTCAATGAGCCTCTCGTTTCTGTGAGGGCTGCAATCCCCCCAAAACTTCAGCTTCAGCTCTAGTTCCCTTCCTCACCTGCATAAACTCCACTCTGCACTCCACGTTTGAGTGAGCCTCTCATCCTTTCCCAGTGCCATCCTCTTAGGCCAGCTCCTCGTCCGAATATTCTTTCAGCTACAAGCACTTATACCTGCTTATTCCGGCTGCTTGGTCAGATTCAAAAGCCTGACCCCTCTCTCCTCTCTAAACGTCATCCTGGTGATGCTCTCGCCATCCTCGCTCAGGCTCCTCTGACTGCATAGCGTCTTTTGATAATCTTCAACTCTGCAACTAATTTATCCATATTTGCGCTTCCAGTCGTTCAACCAGCCCAAAACACCACTGCCTGTCACCCCCACCTTCGTCTTGGCACTGCTCCAAAAACCAAAGTAATACGGATATCCGTGCTTTTAGTGGAAGCTGGGAGCCTGCCTAATAGGACCCGACAGGAGCTGGAGCGCCCGCCGCATTTCGCAGCTCTCATCTCTCCATAAGCTTTCCCCCCCCCATCCCATCATATACTGCACTGCACTACACTACACTACCGTAGCGAGACCTCAACGCCCAGCAACGACGGATTCATGATCACCACAACGTCGCCAATTTTTCGACTTTCGCTTTCAATTCTGGCATCGCAATATTCAAAGAAACCCGGCTCTGGCGTAGCCCGACGCTTTCGTCGCCTTCGGGGTTCAGCCAGCCGCCCCCTCCGCTCCAGCTTCCGCTTCGTCGCCGTCATCTCCCCCCACTCGACACCGCCGCTCTAGGTACCGTACCTCGCTAGGATACTCGGCTCTCCAGTGCCTCACAAACCTTACGCTGCATCAACAAAACCACAATCATGTCGGGTCCTGCGAGCGTGAGGGTCTCGGGTCCTCCAAACAGTAGCTTTCTCGTAGGCTATCCTGGTATCTCGGCGACTCTGGTACGTCAATGTTAATTTCAGCTCTGCTTTGCTTACGCCCTCGCCCTGGCCCTCGCCCTCACCCACTTTGTTCCTGTCTTCCGTGCGCCAGACCTCATCATGCTGACATTCCGGGTTCCTGTAGCCGCGCATCGAAGGAAAAGTCGAGATTCGCCCCGGTCAGGGCGTTTCCATGCCTGTGCCTGTCTCCCTCGTTCGAATATGTTTACAGCGCCGAGAAACAATACACCCCGATGCCGACAGCCTTGCGAAACGACATTTAGGCGCCCCCCGCCGTGAGACGACTGATCTGGTCGGCAAGGAGCAGCTTCTCTTTCGTTGCTCATCCGGCAAGGAGGCTGAGAAGATCATTGCTATGGATTTGCCGTTTGTTCTCTTTATTCCCTACGGGCGCGGCGGCGAGGAGTCAAATCGACGCATCCCACCCGCATCACTCCAGCTGCCCAGTCGAACCGCCGAAACATATTACGAGCTCGTCGTCACCGTTCAACAAGGACACAGCAACCAGTACAAATACACTTTTCCGATACCGTTACAACGCTACGATACCCTATCTACCTTTGGCATGTACAATAAGCCCGAATCCAAACTCGTTACCAACGACAACATAGTACATCTTGGCATCAATCTACCGCGGTGGAGTTACGGGCCTAGCGATCCCATTACAGTTTACATCAAACTATCGCCAAATCTCGACTGGTTAAGTAAGGCGAAGCGCGTGACGATTGACAAGATCACCTTGACCATCGAGGAGGAAATCACATATAACCCAGAAGGCGACGAGCCATCAAAGAAGATCAACAAGATCTCAAGACAGGTGCAAGTGGTCAAGACAAAGATGCCTGAGGCCGGATATGCCACAAATGTTGGTCTAGTATTTCCCTCCAAAGATTTACGAGACCAAGAAGGTGTCGTTAAGCGAGGCAAGCCTCAATTTCCACTGTATGAGGTCACGTCCTTTACTACGAGTTCAACGCTTTACAAGATCGAATTTTACTTGGCTATAAAGGTATGGTCCTAACAACGCTCCTGTCTCGTTTGCGCTAACAGTCCCAGGTAAATCTTAGCGGCGCCCGAGATGTAACCATACGACAACCGATCGTCATCTGCCCCCTCGACCAGCAAGCCTGCAAGGAAGAAATGGATGCCATCGAGCAAGCTGCTAAGGATGCCTCACACGTCGACCCTAATAACCCTATGCTCCCCGCGCCAACTGTCATACTCGCCAATGACCGCGACTCATTACGGGCATTAGGACTCTGCATGGTGGGAGGGCAGAAGAAGCCATTCATTGAGTGACGAGCGACGAGATCCAGGGATGGTTTTTTAAAGTAACCTTGATGCGATGCGCCACGCTCAACCGACGACGATTAATGCGCCAATGTGCCGCTACCGAAGCCGCGTCGGGAGAAATGTCTCCCATGATAGGATCCAGCGTGACGGTGCTCCGATATAAGACTCGGCCGCATTGCGTTACAGCGGGTGGCCTGAAGAGAACGGGACTGTGTCGGTCGAAGTTGTCCTCCAGTTGAAGTATACCCAGGGGCGTTTACATTTTGGGAGATTCGGTGAAGATGGGATAGGGCTCTTGTGATAACGGGCATAGTTCATGGCGTTCCGGAAGACTCGGGGAAAGGAATGAGCACAGGCAGTAGGCAAGTGCACGATCGAAATGCTAAAACAAGTAGTAGTGACATGAATGAAAACATATTGACTAATTAAAGATGCACCATTTCGATTTTGTAGACTGAACTATCTTTGCTAGAAGAGGGCTTTCTTGGCTCTTTGTGCAAGCAAGGTCACATGGGAAATCCACCCCAAGCACAATGCGATGCGAAAGGAAGGGAAGACAATTGGAACATTAATAACATATGAGACAAAGTGAGAGTTAAAAAAACAAGGACAAACTGACGTAACACTGGCAAGATATATTACGTTAAGTTTACCTTGGGATTAAGAGTCAGTCCTCTGCGGTAATACTATACCAACAAGTGAACCACCTGAGAAGTTTTACACACCTATTTCAAGCGGTCCAGTGGCATCGTTGTTTTCCAGCAAAAAATTGAATCGTTCGATGCTAACTGGAGGGTTCGAACCTCCGCGGTTTCCCACTGCGGGTTTGGTTTCTGATGAGAACCTAAACACAGCGCCTTAACCACTCGGCCAAGTTAGCGATGATGATTCGGTAGCAGTTCTTACGCTTAGAGACGTCATACACTCTTACCCACTCCGGGCGAAGGTGGAGAAAATGTCAATACCTAAGCTTCATAGCCTTGCACAAAAACATCTTTCAACATTACATCTCATCAGTCGGCTCCGAAATATTCTCAACAGGCCTGAACGACTTTTCAGCTCAAGTTAGACTGCTAAAAACACAACACGAAGCTTGAGAGCATCTCCTGTTTCCATACTACCAGCCATGGCCTTTGACGACGACGATAATCCCAATAGCTTAACACAGCCAGTTGCAGGCACAAATGGAGCTGCGACAGAAGATGCCGACGAAGACACACCCGATTACAAGCTCTTTCTATCCATGTTCGACAAGCATGGCTTATCAAGCAAAGCTATTCGCAAGGGCGAGAAGGATTTTGAGTCACATGGTACCCGTGCGCAGGATGGTCTTCTCGAAGCGAGTCGCAAGGTCATGGATAATGTGCTGGGCTACACGAGGATACATCGCGAAGATTCATGGCTTCGAGGCTGGTGTTTTCCGGACTGGTGGGCCGAAATAGACCAGCCCGGCGAGCACGAAGGTCTATGGCTACGCGATAGAGTTGTCATGGTTGAGCATGAGCGTGGTACCTGGCAGAAAGACATTGGAAGGGCGATACCTAGCAAGATTGAGCGCTTGGGCACGGGACGGCTATGGCTTCTACCCGAAGAGGCTATATATCTGGTTGAGAGAGGGTCCATGGATCTGTGGTGGCCGAATCGACAATTGGAGGATATTCTTCCCAATGCCGATGGTACACCAAAGGCTGGCATGGGACCCAACGACTACGACGTCGGACTACCTTTGAGTCTCGAGGCAGCATACTCACTCTTTATCGGCCATGAGGGAGAGAAGGGAAAACTCACGTTACCTCAATACCAGGTTTACTCGCACCTGAAGCGAGCAGGTTTCTACGTTCTACGTGCGCCTCCATATGAAGCACATACACCAAACCCCCAGTCCAAGACCCTATGGCAGTGGTTATTCTCATTCTTCAACTCAGAGACACAGCCAAGGATAAATCCATCGGGATCTCTCGTCCAGCCTGGACTTTACCGTGCCTACAGACCCATATACGACCAGCTTGCCCTTCTCCCCCGCCACAAGCCGCTACCTACGCCTCCTATAGTACATCCTCCCCAAGATCCATACCGAGTCTTCTTTCACGTATGGAAATCAGGCGGTGCGCCATTCTCGAAAAAGAACCCCCCGCCGCCTAACTTCCGCATTGCTGTTGTCGACGCCGGCGACACATGCGTGCCAACACTCGAGGAAATCGAGGCTCTCTTGGAATCAACTCCCCACGATCCGCCCAGCGAGACCTGGAAGGGTCCCGGCCGGATGTATCAGCGACTAAAGCACGGACACCGCAACGTGCTGGTTGCGATTGTGGATCGTGGTCTCGTCAACTTTATGAGATTTGGCGAGGGTGCGTTTGGAGAGGAGAGATTATTTGAGAGGTTCGACAATAAGGGCGGCCAGAGAGGCGGCAAAAAGACTGGTCGTGGCGGAGGTAGGGGACGAGGCAGGGGTAGGGGTCGTGGGCGTGGACGTTAATGTGTCAGATAGAAATGGAATTCATGCAATGGCGTTGTCCACGAATTAACGCCATATATTTGAGTATACTGGAGGTATATCGTGAAGCGGATTACGCAGATGAGCTGACGTGTGTTGGATTTGATGTTAGAGCCATGGTAAGAGTGATCTCGTTGGCTTACAGTTCTTGTTGCGTTGGTGGACTAAACTATCTACATACAAGTTGGCCGCTATCATTAATTAGTGCGATGCGTAAGACTGAGTTGTCCTGACAGGCTTGAAGTATTAGTAACGTTAAATTCAGGCAGTGTGTGCTTGGAAGCGAGGACACAAGAGGGACTGAGCCCGGTCTTCAAAACTACCTTTGGTGCTGACATAGTTCCTATGGAAACACGATTATCTCTGACATAAGGATATGTCGAGACACAAAAAGCAACTGATCTGCACAACTCAAACTACAAAGACACTACCAAATGATGTGCGAAGGAGAAACAGCATAAATAAGGCAACAGTCGGCTATGAGCATCGGCTGATTTACCTATTTTCGAGTCCTACGTGCTTCCCGGGAGACGTTGCACAAACACGACGAGTTCATCACATATTTTACTCGGTTACCGTTGAATCTCCGGGACACAAGCCCTCGTTTTGGACAACGCTCACAATGAATTTGTTCCATAGACCGAGGAGGTGCATATTTGTTAGGGTAATGGGCGAATCACAACACGACCAATCCAAGACACTTGCGTGTAGATCGACAATTCAACCACCACAACACATTTTGAGGGAATTATCTACAATACGCCGTGCGATTCTTCTGAAACTCAGACAGGCATGATGATAATGGTAGATAATGCAAAAGGGTGATTGGCGCGACACTGTGACTTGTCTCTAATGCAAACCAACGCGAGTTGATGATTTGCAAGACGTGCATACTGTAATTGGCAGAGAGGCACGGCAGCTCAGCGCATACATACCATGTAAAAGAACCAACCAGAGAGTGCGGACTGACAACGAATTGCGTCGGGGCTTCTCGTTTAAAACTACACATCGAGAAAGAGTCCATATTTTCTTATTAAAATTGCAAAACTCGCAGGGGTTGTTGAGCCGTCGGGATTTTGTGCGTGAAAAGTAGGCGGATGGGCTGATCGTGGGGACCCAATTACGTTACGAACTTGGGAACATTGACGTCTGAATCTGGTGACAACTGAGTCATGTAATATGAGTTCAAGTTTCACAAGTCTTTGCAGAACTATTGTGATAGTCACTTGGATTGGGTTCGCCTTGCATGTCCTTGCTGTGAGCGTGTCCTTGAAGGGGAAATTGGGTATCCGAGTTCCATGCTGTTACGCCATTAGCAAATCCTGTCTGACAAGAGTGCCTCTTTTATCTCTTCCTTCTTCCGTAAGCACTTGCAGGATAGATATCTTCTTTGGCTCTTCCGGCGATCTCCAGATGGAGTGATGACGAGAACTCAGTCGGTCTGCTTGACATAAACTCGTGTAAGCAAGCCAAACAGGAGCAGGATTACATCCTGATCAAAGACTGGGCGCGGCCGCTATAGCAACATGGAGTCATTTATCCGGTTTAGCCCTTGCCACACTGCCTTTTTATACAGTACAATGCCGACCGCTGAACTGAGCTGACTTGGGTTGCTGTATGGGGGTTTCGAGGGTTGACGCCCTTTTTAGTTTCGACCTCGGCAGTTTTGCGGTGTAATGATCTTGACACGAATGCTGTGTGTTCTTGAGTTTATGTCAACTTGTATGGTTATAGAGTTTATCTATCAAGGAAGCTCATACATAACAACGCGCCAGGGTCATCAATCAACAGAGCAGATCTAACACAGAGCACAGAGAGCGAATAACTCAGAAATAAGAAGCCGAACCGCGATTTAACGTTAGAACAGACGGGAGGGTGTGTGTCTGCGTTTAGACAGGGTGTGCGTGTAGGCGCAGATGGTTTTGGAACCATTAAGTTGCGAGATTGCAGACTTTCCCTCAAAAAGATTCTATAGCCTTCTATTGGTCGCGGCTCTAAACTGGAACACAGCGCTGTTATTTGATTGGCGACAAAAGAGTAGAATATGTCATCATAATCATTACGAACTGGCACTATTCCATCAGCACATGCCTCAAGTTTGTGGCATCGTCTACTTTTCCGGCATTGCAACAGTAATCATCAAAGTTTTTTTTGATAATTATTTTGACTTTGTGGTGATGCCACAACTCGATGTGTTAAGGTTAACAGGGCGACAAGTGCCGAATTGAGTTCGGAAATGCATAATATACGCCGAGTCGAAGCTTTTAGATATAATAGGCGACAAAGGAAAGGACTTGCGATTCTGCGGATATGCAAAAGGGGGTTTATTGGCTTGAGCTTGTGACTATCGAGCCAAATCGCGGCATCATTGTCGCTATCAAACCAGTCTGGTCTTGGCGCTGCTGCTAGGGGGCGGTGTTGCGCTGTGCTGCGTTGCGCTGGCTGGCTGAGCCGATCAGTCGCAGAGGGTGATTCATGCCGACGATAAGTGGTAGGAAAACGAGCTATTGTGTCACTTTGTATCCATATTCGTCCAATTAATTTGGAATCTCGTATCCTTGGCGCGCCAAGGCCTGTTCCGTCTTTTTCACCTATGTTCATCATGGCACCGAAGTTCAGAAGGCGGTGTCAAGGTGAACGTAGGCTTCAGTGGGTAGTTGACAACTACCTTAGAGTAATGCGCAGTTAGCGGATGAAGTAAAAAAGACTCAATGAAGAGGAGATTAGATACGAATAAAAGAAAAAAGTTTAACAACATGCAAGGATTTGCTGTTTCGAGTTGTATCGGCACATCAAGTCGCATTGAGTACACACGTTGACAACACCTCATCAGAGGCTTTGAGAGGTGACCATGAACCTGAACCTGAACCTGAACCTGAACCTATAGGGTGTCAGTGAAGATTTGAAGGGAGTGGATCTAGTATTGCATGAGCAGGTTCAAAGCGTCTACCTATGGGTTGTTTCATGACTGACGATTGCCAACAACAGGAAAGGGGAGTTGAGATAGAGAGAGAGATAGAGAGTTGTGAGGAAAGGCAGAGCACTGAAAGAGTTCATTAATAGAAAATGTGGGTGGTAGTGAAAAGGGCAGAAGAGGATGTATGGTTTGTGCGTAACGTAAACGTATCTTGTAGCTGTGCACCTGTTTTACCTTTCGGCGATTCAAGCAAGTGCATTTTCGACCTTTTTTTATTTATTTACAATGAACGCTTCGCAAGTGATGAACACGATGATGAACCACGGCGTCGCCTCTTTGGCTCGTTCCTGTTGCCGCTCTTGGTCAATTAAGCGTGATGTTGAATCAAGGTTGGCAAGCCGCATGAGCCAATGGGAACCCGCCAGGTTGATTCTGCAAATCTCTAATAGCGAAGAATGGAAACTTACTGTACGGAATACGGTAGGCAGAGCAAAGTAGAGTGAATATTCATGTCAGTGCGTCAATTCAAGGGAAGAAGAGGAGAGGAGGAGGGGTGAGCCATGGTGCAGAAGTCAAATAGCCAATCTCTTGGTGACTGGCCACTCCGAGTTTCTCCCTTGGTAACTGGAACACTGCCTGGACTCGCCTCTGTCGGTGCTGATACTGTATGCCCTTCGTTTCACACTTTTGTTACCTTTTATTATAATTTCTTCATTTCTGACTTTGATGCTCTGTCTCTGGTAACCTAGGCAAACCAAACCAACTAGTCCACTCTTTTCTTTTCCGGCTTCCACGCGATTTCTTCTCTTCCCTGGCAATTAATTACACGTAGGTAAGGTAGTTGACTTTTTACCTTAGCTTTTCACTGGCCCCACAGTCCCCATTTGGCCTTGTCTTGCCTATTCTATTCTCTGTGCTCTTCAATACTTTATCCCTTTCCTATCACCCATTCCCGACTATCCGTCATCTACTTCAAAATCTCGGTTCAACACTTGGACTCAACTAGGGCTTAAACCAACCGAGTTTAGCCTCTAAACTCAACCTCAGCAACACTCGCATAACTGCCTGCCTTGCCTTATCTTGTACATAACCCTTCTCTCCCCTACCCTTGCCCTTACTCATCATCAACTGCCTATCTGCCAAGTTGAATTGCGCTTATTGCCTTTAGCCCTGGGCCCCGGCTCTAGATTCCAGAATCCAGATCCTCAACCAACCAGGGTGGACAGTCAGTCGGTCTTGATTCTCCATTCCTGCTTTCGACGCCGACGCCATCCACTTCAACTTTACCTGGCCTTATTTACCTACCTAAGGTGGCCGTGCTAGTCTACCTAGTCTAGGTACCTAAGGTAACAATCAACTGACAACTTGCGACCGTCGACGCGCAAGTCCTTCTTTCTTCTTCAACTAAACTAAACTCGAATTTCAGAAACGCGCCATCGTCAATATTCTGCCCAATTTTTTCCTTCCCCAACCATCAGTCTAATTACACTCTCATCAACTCGACCTGGTCAACTGGACAGCAGTTATCCCGCGTTTCAAGATCTCTGAACCAAGTATTCTTCAAGTCGCGTCATGGACACCGTCGACAGCGACAAGCCTAGGCCAGTTGCGCCACCTGAGCCCATATCGCCCGCACTCTCATCGTCGGCTGTTCCAAAGCCTTCTACTTCGAGAGTCGCATCACCAACTCATGCTCCCACGCCAGACTCTACCCGCGCTGTAGCTGTCACGAGCCCAGCTGCTGAGAGCACGTCTGGAAATGCTTCGACTGGTGTGTCTTTGACTTCAGCACCTCCAGTCGCATCAACGCCTACCATGCCGCAATCACCGCTACCAACTGCATCTGCGTCAACTCCAGCCCCAGTCGTCAAGGAGCGCGCGCCATCACCTACGATCTTGCCGTCAAATAGTAATGTCAACGGAAGATCACCAGTTGTTGCTGCTCAAAATACTGCCAGAAGCGCTTCACCAAGGCAAGTCATGATGATTTTAGTTCTCATTATCTATTCTTCACCAACCCGTCCTCTCGTTCCCAAACTCTCCCTAATTCCGTCACTACAATCATGTCGTATCTAATTGCATCGCCATCAAGTCTTCGCGTTCTCAGCCAGTCAAGTGATTGAGCGAGTGAGTGGCGTGGCTCCTGGCAAGGGTCACGTCCTAAGTTAGTTGGCATTGCCCGATTTGTCAAACCCAGGGCAGTTATTGTTGACCGCATCTGGCCTGACTGTATCTCATCTTGACTCCTCAAAGAGACGGTGACTCTAAATCAGCGCCGACGAATCAAGAATTAAAAAAACACTTGATGCCAAGCGGTGTCAATTGTTGCCCAACTGGGAAGAGGGTGAATCGTTGTTACAGCTCTTACTGCAACTGCTCTGTATCTTTCCCTCTTCACTTCACTCTATGACAACTGGCAGCTGCGATTTTCTTCCCTTCTCTCTTCTTCTATCCTAGCTTAAACCTTCTTTCCTTACCCGAACTTTCGTCTTGTTTCTGCACTCTTTGCAATCATTTTTCTCGCCTCGGCAAGCAGAACTTTGCCCTTGAGCCTTTAACTCCATCATTTCTCACACACTTCAATTGAGGAAGAGGACTGTAGAGTCAGCCTGTCTCTTGTTCAATCAACCCTCAGGTGTGGGCCCAACCTGTTGTAATTCGTTGCAATTCGTTGTACTACCCGTCTCTGCCCTTCAACTATGGGATCTCCTCTCACCCCAGAGGAGTTTAGGTACCCCAGTCCCTCTACCGTTTTCCCCATTTCGTCTCACATCCTTGCCCATGCAACCTTGTCATCCTTCTCTTCGTACTGGCTGTTACATATCCCTGCAACCACGTCGGACTTTCATCGCCCTAATGAACCTCAACTACATGACAAACTTGGAATTCTGTCAGCCTGAGCCCAGATGTCTGCCTCTGCTCTTCGGGACAGTGCCTTTCATTCGATCGAGTGATCGCCAGGCATTTTGCTCCCCCCAAGAGTTTAGGGAATCTTTCAATTTATTTGACACACTTCTGTTATACTACCCCTACGTTTCAGAACACGGCGCTAGCTAAAGAACATTGGCTAACTCATGCTTGTAGGCAGGTGAACGGTCGCAAGATCTCGATTGGAGAAGGAGAGGTTGAGAGTGAACTTAGTGATCCAGCCAGCACTGTCCATTCTCCCTCTGGTGTCGATTTTAACGAACTTGAGGACGAGATAATTGTAGGAGCACGCGCCAACGGCGCTCGAAAGTCATCACCTCTTCGACCAGCATCTGACCCTGACGATGAGACCATGGCCGATGCTGACGATGAACCTGTCGCTTCTCATTATCCTAAGCGGAAGCGCACCTCTATCTTCCCTGACCTGAGCGAAAGCAAGATGGAACCGCTAAGGTCCCTTGCGGATGAGCGACAACCACCCGCAGCTGCCTCAAGAGCCAAGCCTCCCCGGTCAAGCACAGGAAGTGTGAAAGGCGTTACGATAGGCTACTGGAGAGACTCGAACGGTCCTACTGAGGATCTCAAACACGCCGTCATTGGCTTCATAGATGTTCGGGAACGCCTGAGAACCCGAATACAGCCCACCACCATATCTGGAGAAACTATATCAGATGAATATCCCTTGCCGCCAGGGCCTGGTGGAAGCTGGGTGACTTTTGAGCGAATAGTGTTCTTGAAGCACCTCGTGGGCTTGGATCATTTACAAATCAAAGAGTATGTGAAAATCCGCGCCGACAGTTTAGGGACCGAAGAGACCGAGGCAGAACAAGCTGCTGCCGAGACAGCTGCAGTCAAGGAGGCCATTCGTCGTGCCAAGCTGAACCCTACTGCCGAGAACGCCACCAACCCACCTCAGATTGCTTATGGCGTCGAGCTCCCCGATCATCTACTGCAAAATCGCGATCCCAAAAGGAGGAGGACCAGCGGAGGCTTCGCGCCCCTTAATTCTGTTCCCTCAAACGGCCCCGTGATAGAACACACGCCTATTCAGCCAGCGCCCGGTGGACCGCAACCTGTGCGAAATGTCATCGACCCCCTTCCAGGCACTAGACCGACCCGAATTCTCATCGGGCATTGGGCAAAGTCTATAGAACCCGAGCCTAAGAACCGACACGCGGTCTACGGTATTTTGGGCCAGAATGACATGTTCCGTGTTAAGTTGGTACGAGAGACACGCGATGGACGATTTGTGGATGGAAACTTCCCTGCTGGTGCTGGGGCACTCTGGATAGCTTACGAGGAGGTTACCTTTGAACCACACCTGCAGTCTCTGGCAAGGAACGAGGTCAAGGAATATTGCCGTGTCCGCCAATGGCAGATCGATCGCGGAGAAACAGCCGAGGAACGAACCGCAAATGAGACGAAAGCTGTGTACGAGGCACAAGCTAGGGTTGCGGGAACAAATTACAAGGCGCCTGCTCCCTTGTCTATAGCACCCGCTCTGCCTCGTTTGCCGGATGAGTATGTCGAGGAACCTGATCATACCGGACGATTAGGCTTTGGTGGTCATGAGCTACGTCAAAGCCGCCGGGTCGAGGCAGCCAGGGCTGAGGCGCGTCCGGTACGCCAGGTACCTGTAGGGGCAGACACCCCTCAGCCTCCCCCAGCTTCTCGCCCAGCCGTGAGTAGGACACCACAGAACAACAACGCGCTTGAACGAACCTCGGCTCTGGCTGAGCGTGAGATTAGCCGTGTCGAACTGGCGCAGGAGCGTGCCCACCTCCAGGCCGCCAACCGTGAACGAGCAGCTGCTGCAGCCGCTCAAGCAGCAGCCCAAGCCGCAGCCGCCATTCCTGGTATGGCTGCTAACGGTCGACAGCAACTGCACGAAAGAGACGAGATGCAACGTCTGAATAAAGTCTGGGCGCGCCAGGAAAGCCTTCGCATGAGAGCAAGTGCTGAAGATGCAAAGATGTATAGTGGAATCAAGTATGAACGTAAGGCGAATGGCCCGTTTACCGGAAAGCTCGTCTCGCAAGGTACCATTATCAACATCGACGGTGAAGACTATGTCGAATATCGTGTCCTCACAAAGCCATCGTTTTTCTAGAACCGCCGACCCGAGCTCTTTACCTGCAACGCCTCCAGGTAGCTTTCGCATCTCGGTGTCAGGCAACAGGTCTTGACTGACGCCTCCCCTAATGGATTCATACACGAAGTGCCACGTTCTCGAGAAGACGGCTGAACTTTGTCAAATCATTTTCGATTTTTTTTTTTCACAACGACTTTACTTATTCTCTACGCAATGTTTGTCGCGCTTTTCACATCCAAGGCCCAACTTCTCTTTATACTATAGGCGCAGGAAGGGAGGCCATTTTGACAAGATGCCGATGTTTTCGGCAACTAAGCAGTTTGGGTTTCTACAGCAAAAAGGACCCAGTCCACCCGTACTAGAATGACTTTTTCGCTAATTCTTACTCTTGCTATTTCCTTTGTCACTCTGTCTTTCATGGCCTCGGCTCAGGCCCTGGTTCAAGGGTTGGGAGATGAGATGGATAGGTCTAGTATAGACTAGACTGGAAACGGAGTGGATGGTGTTCGGAATTGGGTTGCTACGTGATTATACCCGGTATAGGCAGACTGTAATTAATTGTTTTTGTATGAGATAGACGGCGTTTTTTTGTTAATTTGATGCTCTGGAAGCAACATATGCGTCTTTCTGTCCCAGTTATTGTGACATTCACGGGCTCACATTGGTGCTCATCTTCATCATAATAGTCCCTGAATGACGACTCTCAAAGAAAAGGTATGAAGCAGATTAGCAGTTTGTAGATCGAGATCGAGTGATTTTTAAGGTGATGAGTTTTAACAAGCTGACATTATGATAGGCAACCATCACCGTTGCTAACCTCCCTGTGGCACTCTCAGCTGAAAATATGTCGGCACACCTGTATAGTAATTGTATACTGTATAATTGGCTGATGGTAAGCCAGCATCACTTCATAGCAGCCTATTCCGATTGCCTACAATGAAACCTTACCAGGTTTTAGAAGAGGATATTTCTTGGAGGTGCAAATCAGTCCGAATTGTAGCACATATGCTCATAACGCCTATTTTAATGCCTTTGGAGAGTTTGGTAGTCGTGATGGCTGATCCCGCCATTAGCCTTTTAAGCTGTTCAGTTATTTAGTTCCAATTACAAGCATATTTTGTCATCAAATCCTCAGAAGCCGTCATCGTATAGGGGTCAGTACATCAGTTTGTGGCTCTTCGAAGCACTGAAAACGCAAGTTCGAGTCTTGCTGACGGCAAAGCATTAATCTTTTGCCAATTTTTATAAACATCATAAAAATCATTTATGGGCATCGCAGTTTTTTTAATTACCTTGCCGGGCTTTTTTATTATTCTTGAGGTTCTCCAGTTGAACTCTACCCTATAAGTTTGCCGTGGGATATTGCCTTGGCCGAGTTAATAACTGTTTAACTATAGATTAAAATAGTAATAACTCTAACGTCCATTCCCTTGAGGCAATGGAGATAAAAATGACGGCTCTAGGATACATATGGTCACCGGATTAATAAATGCCTTGTCTCCCACAGAGAAGTGGCTTACATTAACACGTTGGATCCAAATTCGACCGGAATGTCGGATATCACGGTGCCAACAATGGCATAGAAATACTTGATGCTGGCTGATATGAGCATAAATGACTTGCTCTTTATCATCAATTAATCGACTAAGGTCATATTGCTCGCTGTTAAACACCTAAAAACCCTGCATTCTACTCGGCCTCAACAACATTACATATGGGAATCATCTCTCGAAGCGTCGCCTCTAACATTTCCCTCTGCTCCTGGAGAAACTCTCCCACAGCGGCAGGATTGAACTTGACACCCGCAGCCTGCTGCCTACGAAGGTTCTTAGCGTGCTCTCGGAACCTGATCTCGAGGATATCGGCTCGGTAGGTGCAGTAGTCATAGACGAGCTCAGACTGGTTGCTGATAGGACGAGAACCAGTTAAGACAAGCTCGTCTCTGACAAAAGGGGACTTTGGGCGGAATGGTGTGATGCAGGAGATTCGCTCCTTGCCGATGGCCTTGAGAGCGGCGTGCTTAACATAGCGGCCTTGTAGAATCACAGCGGTTCCCTACAGTAGAGATCAGTATCAAGACTTGATGCTGGTTAGTTGGATGGACTCACCGTTGTAGGACCGCGGACTTTGAGAACCTCGCCATCGCCTTTGAGAACTGCTGTCTCACCACCCTGCATGCCTGTGCAATCGGAGAGCATGGTGACGCAGACAAAAGGGAAGCTGTCGTAGTGCCAAGAGAAGCCAACGTTGTCGCTACCACCCTTCTTTTCGTCTTCTTCATCGCCGAAGAAGAGATTGGTGTGACCGATTTCATACTCGAAAGCGTGAACTAGTTCAATACCAGCAACTTTTGAAACGGCTTGTTGAACCTCAGGACTCTTCCAAAGAGCATGAGCGAAGGGGGCTTGTCTGAAAGCATGTCAGTATAATGAAGTGTTGTAACGTTGGTAGGGCTTACTTCTCAGTGTGCCCCCTGATCTGGTTCTTGGTAAAGCTAGAAGCATACTGACATGTCTTGAGGACATCTTCACTCAAAAGTTCACGTCGAACCTGCTGGACGGCAGCTTCAGTGAAGAGAGGGAAAGGGTCTGAGCCAGCAATGTGAGAGACACCCTGGTCCTCGTATCCCCATTCCTTCATGGTGTAAGTCCTCTTGGGGAACACAAAGTTGACTTGCTTTTTGGCGTCGAACTTTGCAATGGGCGTGGCCTGGGCAGCATCGATGATGCCTTGAGGGATCTTGTTAGTTGGGCGGAGAGGAGTTTCATTGGTAGGGCCAACCACAAGGGGAGCTGGCTTGCGGATAGGCAAGGAGGCGGCAGGCATTTTGATGGAGGCAGAGCTGTATAAAGGACTACTTGGTGGGAGTGATGGCAAGCAAGTACTACAAGAGAGGCTTATGCGTCTGAATGATCCTCGGACTGAAGAGCTCTAGATGAGAAGGTTTGGAGGCATCGAGGAGGGTTTATATATATATATCTATAGAGCTCCCCTCAAAGCTGAGATAGACCAGAGCGCATTGTCCAATGGAAAGATAGACTTAGTATCTCAGAGGCATTCTCCAATTGCCTTCTTGTGCGAGGCATGTAACCCCTACGGCCAAACAAGGGGGAGGTGTATGATTGAGCCCAACACCCTCATGTCAAGTGATCATGAACAGCATTTAGCGCATATAAATCTCAATGTAGAAGGGAGGGAACAGAACTCGCGTGTAGTCTAGTTGATAAGTTAGTTGAGGTTTCCCGAAAGAGACTGATGGCTCAGGTCTACAGGTTAGTAATGATTCTGTCATGCCTGGGGCGAAGGCTTCGAGTTCAGCCGCCATGTCGAGTTTGGTGATAGTTTTGGGTCGAGTTGGTGTGGAGGTCGGATATAGTTCCCGCAGTGCATTGGTTTTTATCTCTACTTGTTAAGGGATGCTAGATAAAGATAGAACGGTTGTTGGTCTGAGGCTGTCAGATGTGAAGCTAGGTCGTGATGTCCGGTAGATCGTAGAGGACTCAAGATGTTATGCGGGAGCTGATATCTATGAGTTGATGGAATGAAGCTATCGTCATGAATGTTGAAAGATTACCAGCTAATTAGCTACTTTATCGGTATATCTAAGAAAGGGGATTCAAAACAGACACTCGGAGCAGGTGTTCAAGTGACTATCTCGAGTCACAATCCCATCATTTATACGCACTCAGCATTGGCATGTCATGCACCGTAACAACAACGATGTGTCTATTCAAATTTGCCTGGCTGTTGTGGCCGATATTGCCATGAATTATAGTCTAGATGTCTTATGCACCCGCGACGTCGATAACACGCCACAAGTCAGATGTCGAGAGGTGTGTACCGATCTGGGGGTGCTCGATATGAGGATCGAGATAGAGTAGCACATTATTGAGTTGTAGACCAGGCATTGACTGATATGACTATTCCATGTCATTATTAAATCCTCCGTGCCGTGTCGTGTCGTGTCGGATGATCAAGATGGACCGATGTTGAAATCTTATGCCTGGCTTGTAGTTTGATCAAGGTGTCCAGCCTATTTCCCGTTTTGCTGACTCGTGTGACACACTATGTAGGGCATACTGTTTCGTACACACATGGTCTACCGTCCTTTTTCTCTTGTGTATCAGGATGTATACCCTTCGAGTAAACAAGCCTGATAAACTCAGCTTGTTCCTGCAAACATTGTCAATATCATGTGGATACCTCGTGAAGCAAACACCCAATGTTCTCGGGATTGATGGTAAGAAAGAAGCAATTGTTAGTAGGTTCTCAGCTGACGTTCCCTACTCTCGATGCAAGACAAGACCGTCCCTTGTTCCCATGATGCCCTCATTTGTCGGTACATCGTGTCGATAGCTTCACATCTCGCTCACCTTGGTCCTCATGCAAGACTTGCAAAGAGCTTTCCCTTCGAGGATTGGCGTATGGCTGAGGTCTTCCCACAGCAAGAAGCGCATGGCCCTTCGAAAACTGAGCCCGAGCTCCCGAGGGCCTGGGGCCGTCCAACCTTTATACAATAGCTTCTCGGCCCAAGACCTGAGGATTTATTACCCGAAGCTCGGGTCCTGTCCCGATCGGCTTCAAAGCCGAGAGTTTTTTGAACAAGATGAGACAAAGGTCAGCCGAGCCGTGTTCAACTTATCAATCCTTGGGGGAGAGAGGGGAAACGTTGTTGAGGCTCATCGGTTGGAGAAGCCTCCATGTCTCGGGTGTTATTCGCGATGATCAATGTAAGTTGGCTCTTGCGTCTAACGGGACTGAGACTATTCATAAGAGGTGAGAGGCTTTAAATTCCAAAGACGCTCTCAATCTCAGGTCCTTTATAGACCAAGTTCCCGCCGTAGGATGAGACTCGGCTACACGTCTGGATAACTGGGCGATATGGTCAGGGCTTGGCAGAAGCAATATTGACGACGGAGTAGATTAGTCCTTCTGAAACAAGCTATCTTTTCCCGGTCGTTGTTAGAAAAGAATATATAGAATTTCTAGAGTACGACGCCCCTGTATGACCTGGACCGGGGATTGAAGATGGCGAGCTGTGAAACGAACGTTAACTCAGGAGATGGACGAGTGACTATGTGATGACAGTAGAAAGCCAGATGATTCGGAGAAGCTGAATTCAGATTGATGCATATAAGGCGGCTTCTGAGGAAGTATCTGCTGGCTTCTGGGCTGAAACTATCCAACTGTTTGGATTCAAGAGAAACAAGCAGACTGGCGCGGCATGAAGAAACGCACCTCTGGCCACGAGGGCGGTTTAGTATACACCTCAATAGAGATTGCAAACAGCACACAAGACTTTTGCTGTTTGGAGCATTGGCTCAGTTCTTGTAACTCACGCTCCCATCACACTATTTCACCACACAACACTAAGGACTGTTTCTTGTTGAAACGAGCAAGACCTGTGGGCCCTAGCGGTAACTGTGAGGATGGGATGGCATATGTGTTTATGTGAACGACGAATAGGGCACTTTCGACGCGTAAATCAAGGGTTTCTCTGGTCGAAGTTGCAGAAATCAACTAGAACTCTTGGAAATAACCATTCAGCGAAAGCACGCTGGATCATAAACTTTGTAATCATCGCTTCATCTATAGGCTTAACTTTTAACGCGAAAACAGGAAAGAGGAGCTAAATCAAGTGCTACCTCTCATCGGCAGCCTCAGTCTCCTTCTTCTCGCCATCCTTCTTCTCATCCTCTTTCTTTTTCTCCTCCTCCTCCTCTCCGTAGTTCTCAAGTTTCATGTCCTTTAGACCAAGTTCCTCTTCCTCTTCATCTGTGCGGGTATAGTTCTCACGGTGGATCTTGGGATCCGGGTTCGGGGGGTCTACGAGAGGCTGAACGTAGCTGCTCGCAAAGGGGTCGGTGAGGATGATTGTGAAGGGCTTCTCGCCTCGGATGGCCGTATCAAGACCGTCAAAGAAAGCGGTCCACTGAGACTTCTCGTCGCTGGCGAGAGAGTCACCACCCTGGCCTGAACCGTCGGCCTCAAAGATCTGAGAGTGAAGATCGCCACGGACCTGAGTCAGGAGACCCTCAACAGTGGTGAAGCGGCCGCCAAGTGTACCGGGGTTGACCTGAAGCTTAAGCTCGGGGCACTCAAGACCACAGGTCTCACTCTTGAGGATATCACGGCCCAGATCGGTGCTATCCTTGACATCCAGGATGATTTTCTCGCCCTTCTCAGGGATCTCGCCACCAGTCTTGACATCGTTGGAGCGGTAGCCACAGTCGTCGCATACGGTAGACATGAGGACAACCTGCTTAAAGTGAGGAATGTCGACCATCTTCATATGTGTGGTGCAAGGGTGCATGCAACCGGGGCATGTCGCCGGGAAGCTGTAGACCTCGTTGGGGATGATTTCACCATCAGCAGTTAAGCCGGGGTTTTGCTCGTTTTGAGTGTTGGCGTCAGAGTCTGAAAGACCGAGAGCGGCGTTCTGCTCAGCAGTTCGGGCATACTCGTGCTTCTCCCACTTGCCAACACCGTCTTTGAGATCAGGAGCAATGAATGAGTTTCCAGCAGGGTCGTCAACCCAGACACGAAAGGGGAACGAATCGCCCAAAAGCATGGCACGACCCTTGGCGATGATCTCAGCGACCTTGATGTAAATCTCAGGAGCCTGCTCCTTTCGCGCTTCTTGCCCCATCTCAAGATCATCAATGACAGTAGTCAAGAGACCCTCGATATTTGTCAGCTGGCCTCGGCCGGCAGGAATCTCGAGATCCAGCTCGATGAACTTGACGGTGGAAGTGTCAGACTTGACAACCTGTCGCGAAAAGTCGGCCAGGTTTGTCAAGCGCAGTTCGTAGTGAGTTCCCTTGGGCTGGACTGTTCCGGCCGCCTGGATCTCGTTGTTCTGTAGGTTGCAGTGCTCGCAGGAGAAAGACATGATGACGACTTCGCGGAAGTAAGGGATCGCAGTGAGAAGAAGACGGGTAATGCCCTAGGCATGTTTGTTAGTGGTTTTACTTTGCGACTTGCGCAAGGATGCTTCAACTCACATTCTTGCCGCAGTTCATGCACAGAGATTCAATCTCTTCAACGGCGCGCTCGTCGTCAGCATCTTCGGCGTCGGTAGCAGCAGGCGCAAGGTTCTTGACCTTGTCGCCGATGGTTTCGAAGAACTCCTGAGGAGTGAGCTTGGTCAGATCGTCGGTAGTCATTTTTGTCTGTGCTCGGATCAAATCGTGAAAATCGTTGTTTGGTGGTTGAATCCGATGGAGGGGTCATGAAATTTTTGGAGGGGCAACTTTGGTTATGTCATAGGGTCCAGGGTGCAGATTTTGATTTTGGCAGGAGCAGGCACTAGAATGTTCGGGACGCAAACCCAGTCCACAGCTGCCAAAGGTAAGGTGGATGGGTAGGTACGGTACTGGCCGGCCTAGATTCACCCGACCACTGACTTCCATTGTACCTACTGTAAACAACAGTCAAGGTTGGAGGGAAACGCCATGTTTATAGCATATAGGTTGAGGCCATTTGTTCATTTTGGACAGAAGATTCGTCGAGGCATGCAGCAGGTTGAGCTGTAGTTATGTGTGATGCTGTTGTGAACTCTGATGGAAGGTTAATGTATTATCTGGTGTTGGGCATGATGACACCAGGCGTAAATGAGTCTCATCGTCTTAGCTGGTGTCGCTATCTTATTTCATGAAATTAGAAAGGCTAAGCGGGTTTGCTGTTTGCTGCTTCTGTCCTGAAAGCAATGCTTGAAGACCAGCTTTTCGGCTTTTGGCCCGTTTCTTGCTGCTAGCATTCGAAGTTTGCTTGGGCGCCTCGATAGGAGCAGAAACCTTCTTGACCTTATCCTGCGCTGCCTTTCGTCTCACAGCTGGTCCTGGAGCTGGAAGAGGAATTTTCGTATCTCGTTGGCAATTGTCGCAGTGAAAAATCTTGCATGGCCCTCCGGCCTCCTCAGTGAGCTTAGAGGTTAAGCTGACGCCTGGCTTTGCGCCCTTGGTCCTCTTTCGAATACTGTTCCGAGCATCTAACTTCAGCGTAGCTTCTTGCCCTGGAATCATGATAAGTCCACAGCCGCCGCATGTATGTTGCCGCTGAACGTCGGATGGTGAGATCCCGTATTGTTGGAGAAGATGGCCACGATGGCTCATAAGATGAGCCGAGGTCTCTAGGGCTGCGGTACGCAGGAGATGTGCTGCATCAGTGAGAAAATCGATTGTACTTGGAAGCTCCGAGTGTGCCATTTTAGCAAGAGTCGGAGGCCGTTTAATTTCTTTTGATTTGTTAGAGGTGAATTTGATGTTGAAGCTCAAAGTTGCTCAAGCTTGGAACCTCTATGGACACGGACGTCTATCGAATGCGGAAGGTGGGCCTGATTTAGACATGTGTGCTTAGTGTGGTTGGTCAATTCAACTCCCATGTACAGAGTACTCTGTAGTGAACTGAACTTTGGATTTACATGCATCAGGGAAACAACTTATATCTTTCATTATTAATGCGTATAATAACAATCACATCTCATCTCTACCTTTTTTTAAGCTTGTTTCTTCTTAATATAGTTATTTTACTCCTAATGACACAAATCTTTCATTCACTTACTCACTCAATTGCAACGTCATCTCGACACTCAGTACACTTGGACTTTACGAACGACGAACTTCCCACTTGATCTCGTTGATGCTTACTTCTTCGTTAGACTTTTCGTCGTATTCGAACCACTCGCCCTCCTCCAAGTCGATGCTTGTGAACTTGGTCCCCGTCTCAAGTCCCTCAGCGAGCCATTCGCCCTAGCCGCATGTCAGATATTATCTCAAGCAGTAAGTAATTCACATACCTCGGCCTTGAATTCGGTGAACTCGAGACCTCGACAGTCAAACTCGAGGATCTTTTGGGGCTTGGCTGGCTCGTTCTGCTCATAAGGCGCAGGTCCAGACTTGATAGACGCCGATGACTCTCGCTTGACACTATATTAGCAACATGAAGCTATCTTAATGACAGAGAAATTACCTTGCAGTTCTTGCACTTCCAAACGAAGTTGGCCTCTCCTCGACTTCCGCTCATCTCGTTGGTCTCCTGACAAGCGGAGAGGTCAGTATATGTTCGACCAGCTAGGCAAAAGGGCACGTACGAAACGATTAACACCGACATGGTTTGCATGAGTCTCTCGGCAAGAGGTACACTGAACCTTGAACATGTACCAAAAGGGGTTATCTTGAGTATCATCAGGACGCAAGTTGGTGACCCTGTTATATTGAGATTGCCCCTCACGTCAGTGAAGCTCGCTTAAGTCGGCGGAAAACTTGTTGACTACATACCCTTGCAAGTCGGCCGTTAGATACAGAGCAAACATAATGAGATGTGTGAAGAGTGAGTGACTGAGAAGATGAATATTTTGATGTCCGAGTAAGCAGACAGTGATCGTAGACTTTTGTAAGTTTTCAAAAGGCAGAATACAGTTGGTTCAAGTGGAAGCAAGCTTAGTACTGCATCGATGAGCTTCCAGTGGAATGTGGGTGGATGATGGTGGGGTGTGAGCATAGCGTACCTTATGACAGCTGCACCGCGGTCAACCGGGCGTAACTCACACGTGACTTGGATAATCGAACCATCTGTGACTGGCCAATTTGTTGATCCAACGGCTCCGTGAAACACCTCAATCCATCAATTGTCGTCAACGCCGGCTATCAATCGCTACGAAGCGATGTCCTGAATACCAGAGCACCACCTATAATGCAGACTCTATGGTCAAGAGCCGGTCAGGCTCACCGCTGCGGATGTCGCGCCTGTGAGACCGTTGTCGGCGCTTTCGGCCGGCGAGTGACAACCGCGGCTCGACCACGCAAGGTCACATTTGCCGACATCTTTACTGCATGCTACAGCTCCATGTTTGCCAGTGCTGCCATTGTCGATGCCATAAGAAAGGAGGACAGAAGACAGGAATTGGACCGACAACTGGAGGAAACGCGGCGTGAATTGGCACAGCTGAAACTGCGAAACCACGAAACGAACCAAGCCACCACCGGAATCGATCCTGCCCAAGATGAGGTGTCTCTTCACCAAATGGACGACCTGTGGCGATCCCTCAAGGACATATACACGAACCGACCGTATATGAAGGAGATCTACAACCCTGCCACTGCTCGGGTCGACGAGTTTCTGAACCGAGTACTTACCGACCAGTACGAATGCCCCGACAAGGAAACGATGGATGCTCTTAGGCGTACGGACTACGAACGTCTCGAGCAAGCTATCATACGTGAGGAGATTAACGAAAATATCCGACATCGAAGGCCATTGAATCCAGAGCAGCTTCACCGAGCTGGACGCACGCTCCACCACCTTGCCAAACAACTACTTGAACGAGCCGATGCTCATGACAAGTCAGGTTCGCCAAGTCCCAGTTTCGATGAGGCTATGAAACTTGCGAACGGGAGGTCATCCTCTAACTCCAAATACCTTGTGGAATCTGATCCTGCGAGCGTGAGGAAGAACCGAGTCGTTTTGAACCAGCGCCTTCGAAAGGCTGTTGATTCAACACTCAACCTCAAGGAGAAAGTTGGCAGGGTGTGCTACAACCTGCTTGTATCCGCCTACCCGGCTGATATGCACACATACAACACATTGATTGTTTCTTTTGATAAGCATGGTTACAGCAGCCTGTCCGAGCCAGTGGTCAACTCTTTTTACTATTATCGTCGACTTAGGCCAACGCCATCAACGTTTGTGGCCATCTTGAATCATTACAAAAACTCGGGCAACCATGGTCAGTTCCTTCGCACTCTTGCGTGTCTTACTGGCCTCGACGGTGAGACAGGGGCCAAACTAGGACGCAGGCTAGCCGACACCCCAAGGAACAGATACAACCAGATACAGACGTGGACGCAAACGGGTGATTATCTTTGGGAGCATGCGCCACTTAACAAGCCTCTCATTGAGGCTGCTATCCAAGGTCTTCTGCACATGAAGCTCTTTGATCGGGCTGCTACATTCTTCGTGGCGTGCATGGAGGCAAATGTTGTTCTCAGCACGCGTGTGATCAGGCAGTTGTTTGATGAGTGCATTCTAGCTCTTGATTGGAGTTCCGCCGTGCGTCTTGTCCAAGGATTCACGAATTGTTTAAAAACGTGGCCCTCGATGCTGCTCGGCCGGGATCAAGACACATCCTACCTCATCAGCCGGGTGCGTGTCCTACTCGACCTAGCTGGCTTGCAAAGATCAAGTGGTGAAGTGTCCAAGTCAGCTCTCGACAATTTGTCGATATCTAATGACAGGTTCCAACAATTTTTGAGTGGTCTGGCCACAGCGGACTCAACCTCTCGACTCGAATTGCAAGACTCCAACACGAAGACTGAGGGTTTAGCTGCTGATCTTGTCAGCTCTTCAGAAAGAAGACTACTTCAACTTGAGTCTCTCTGGAAGGAACAAGACTTGGTAGGAAAGACAACGCGTTCTATTGAGAGCAAACTACTACAACGCGACTTTTCTCTCGCATTCCGTGAGTCAATGGCTTTCCATATTGGGAGTACCGCAGCAAGACAAGCAGTAGAGCTGGACGGGGAGATCATGGAGGTTTTGGCGAGACTCCCTCTTTCAGAAGGGTTAGAGAACGGCATTACGGAGTGCAAGTCCTTTCAAGACGCTTCCAATTTCATTTCTGAGAGCAGCACTACCGACGAGAAGATTGAAGAGTCAAGTCAGTTAGCATTGGAAGAGCAGGTGGAGGAAGAGTTGGATGTGATTTTACGAGACGAGGAGCCAGACACACTCTCGGTCCAAAAGACAATGTCGGTTAAGCGTATAAAAGAACCAGAGCGTAGGATATTGAAGGCAACGCCGAGGAGGCTGGCCACATGGCCTGTGGGGAACCAGCCGGTGGCATATTTGGAGACGTCAAGTTTTGGTTGATGCGGGACTGAATTGAATTCCCCTAGCGACGAGCCGCATGTAAAACAGCTGTTCCACCTACTTGCACACCGTTTACTTTATTGTTCTGAGGATAGATACTGTCACTTACATGTAGCATACATGGTACATGAATGAGATTTTAAGTACACGTAGCAAGACTGACCTGCGGGGGACCAAAGAAGTGTGCCCTACCTAGGTAGGTAAGTAATGGTAGTTACCCCTTTGTTAT
Organism: Fusarium continuum; assembly: GCA_013184455.1. Classification (NCBI taxonomy): domain Eukaryota; kingdom Fungi; phylum Ascomycota; class Sordariomycetes; order Hypocreales; family Nectriaceae; genus Fusarium; species Fusarium continuum. Next base: position 1,462 of record JABCKB010000089.1, on the reverse strand, counting down.
GAACTTGACACGAGAGTGTATTTTTAAGGTTTTATTTTCCTTTGTGATTAATTTTGCAGCATTTGGGACCCTTTTCCTTTTGGATAATTTTATATGCATATTTATACAGGCTGACCATGAAAGCTCACATCTTATCTCACCCGCTAGATTGGCCACAGTACGGTATCTTGCACTTTCATAAGCATCAGAGAGAGTACTCCGTACCTAAGGTAGATTGCCTCGGCATTTGTCCAAGTCTGATGCGTAATGTGCGTGCAGACAAAGGCGCCGCCACTAATCGTTTCCGTTGACCATCGTGGGTAAACCCCTGGTCATGAGTAGAGCAGAGTAGAAATTGTTAATTATTGTCAACATCTAGCACAGCATAGCACAGTATCAAGCACCTCGTAGCCAACATGGCGGTCTGCAATGGATTGTTTCTATAGTAAGTCCCTCCATCGGCTAGCACTGTATCCAAAGTTGCAGTGGTCGCCGTGATCTGACAGGTTCAAGGGTCACGATGCGACCTCTTGAGTGGGTGCGCCCTGAATCGTGCCGTCCAGTCACGGGGCCGCACAGGGTCCACGGGGCCAATTGGATTGGCATGCTCGACTCCCCGCCAGCAGCTACTGTACATACTATGTACTTCCCAGGGGTCGGTACAGTGAATGAGCAGGTGAGGTGAGCTACCCCAAATCGGCAGGGCGGCGGGCGGGCAGCCAGGTACAGTACCCATTACCCAGGCTGCCAGGGTACCCTCTCCCCCACATGGATGGTATGGACGGGACCACACCAAGTTCGCTCCATCATCCATCGTATCCACGAATGTGGTTTCACGAACCGGACCTGGCCTTGTTCGTGTTCTTTTTGTTTTGTTTAACTGGGCTTATTGAGCAAAATCTCTTTATGAACTGGACCCCGATCCAGTCAGCCTCCATTACATATCTCCAGCGGCGCTATCCCTTCTCTGCTCGGGCCCTTCGTTCTTCTTTCCTCTCTCCTTCAGCATCGTCCTTGTCACACCGTCTTGGTGAGAATTGCCGTGCTTGTACTTGCACATCCATGAGTTATACGTCACCGGCTCTTTCGCCTCTTGGTCAAGGCACTGGTTACTCTTGATTGTGCGCGCGCAAGCTCCTTTGACGTAACTGGCTCGTGCGATCGAGCACTGCATTGCATCTGCAAAACATTGTCGAAAAAACCTTTTATCAATTGACAAGCTTTCCTGCGATTGTGCACCGCGGCCCCAAGCTTCCTTTGTTGGACCGACTATAAATTGCCCAGGGCCGAAGCGCGTTGTGCGCCTCCAAGCTCTCTCCCCTACCTCTCTGCGCCACGGTCGCATCGCCTATCGACCAATTCCTCTTCTTACTTTGCTGCGTCGATTAGAAGCTATCTACGCAGTATGAAGTTTGGAAGAAAGTGAGTACCCACATAGCTTCCCCCTGATCAACACAACCGACTCACTGCTCCTCCCCCCCCC